>UZAF01017777.1:17576-41706 GCA_900617895.1 Haemonchus placei
GAGACTGGAGTTTTGCCCACAAATCGCCAACCTTGTGAGACTTTCGCTTCGCGCACTGCGGCGTTAAAACAGCAGTTAACAAAACATCAAGTCAAAACATTTGTAATTCATTTTACAAGCGCTTTGATGCTCTTTGTGCAAGCCAAGGTTACAAACACGTAGTTATAAAGAAAAGGGAACAGAAAAGTATAGTTACAGTTGCAACTAGGAAGTGGGCGGAGCAAAGCCGTGGATCTTGAATAGTCGAGAGAGAGTTTGGATCTGATAAAAGGAATTTAAAGTACAAAATTGACGTAGACTTCCGAATTGACATCATGGCCACCTAAGACCAACGTAATGCAAGCTAATTGAGTAGAGTGAACGAGACAAATTATTCGGACGAGTTCACACATCGAACGGATGCGTTCAAATGTGCATAATTCGTCCGTGCATACTTCTAGTCAAGCATGCCCATCGCAAGTGAACTCTGCATATTTTAAGGGTTACAACTTTTTATTACTACCAAGTCATTCGAGCAAGTAAGCGTGTTTCGACCAATTAAGAATTAAGGGCTAGTATTTCCCTTCTCTACGACTCCCCATTATGGACGGCTCCGCCGAGTTCGACCCTGAGATGGTCAGCTCCCCTACATCCCCATTATGGAAGGGTTCTAAAGCTTGGAATGGGGACCCTACAAGTACTTTTTGGTAAATGCACGTAATGCAGGAAAGGGTTTGTTTCCCGGGCAGTTAGTCCTCCCACTTGCCCAGCAACTCTTTGATACCTTTTTTTGGGAATTCAGAAATTGCTGAAAGACCCTACAATTGACGTGCCGATCTTCACCCAGGTCTTCATCAAACGGGTTTCTAAATAGTAACTGAGCTTGAGAAAGGGTAACAACTCACAACAGGAGATCAGAGGGAAGTCATTGATCATTCTAACTGGGCCAATTTTCGCTGGGTAATCAGCATAAATGGTCACACAAAGTTCATGTTTGTTCGTTTTCTCGACAATTTTCTTTAATTGCCGTTACCACTTCCCCAAACAGTCGGTTTGCAGTGCAGAGTAGGAGCTGCCAGAGGATCCTTGTCCTATACAAAATTCCAGTGCTCCTACATAAACACGATTAAGAGTTCTCGCAGCAATGGCTGTACTGTCGAAGCAAGGGACCTCTTCGAAGTGGGGCTCCTTCCAAAAAGGCTTCTAATGAAAATGTGAACTTGGAGGAAGGGAAGGGGCAGGAGTCACTGCTTAGGTATACTCGTCAGAACACCGCCTACAAATTAAGTTCTTTGAAAACTCGTCCGAGGATATCTGATTTGCTGCTTTACACATCAGTAGTCTAGCTGCAACAAGTGTCCTGGACAGTATTTAAATATTCTAAGCGATACCGAAGCCGACTAGCCCACAAATGGTGACTATATACCCACCCATTACCGTAGGACAGATGCCTGTTTTCGCTTCAGAAGTTAAAGTATGATTCGTGAAAAGGGCAGTGTAAAATTGAGGTCTAACTTGAAATAGGACAATAATTCATCTCATGAGCATTGGAGCGTACTTCGCCGTGCCCATTATCTTTCAGAAAACCTCTCAAGGGATGGGATAGCAGTGATGGGAGCCAGCCATTCTCCGGAACAATCCTTCCACTATATATTAGGTCGTGAAGAAAGTTCTTGCGGTTTTGCGCCTCAAAATTCAAATGCATATATCTCGGCTTGAACGAAACTTCATCAATCGAAATAACAACCATTACTATCGANATTATATATTTGGATAGGGCAAGAAATGCGCTTCAGAATGGTATAAAAGTTGCAAAAAATCTAATAGCAAATAACATCGCGGCGAGCATTTGAGAATTGGGCGTCAAAAACCGCAAGAACTTTCTTCACGACCTAATATTTCTAGAAAACTCCCTTTGTTCCGAAAATAGGAAAATAAGCATGGGCTATGCAAAACATTTGTTATTAAATTAAAACTTAATTATACGCAATGATGTAGGGACTCCCAGAGGTCTCGGGAGGTAATTGTTTTGTCTGAAAACTTGCTGTAGTTAACGCTAAGGTATCCTTTCTAAAAGGTTTATTCTTAAGAGTAAAGTAAAAGGATATTAAAAATAGAATTCGGCACCTCTAGGGGTTTCCTCTGAGGGTTAAAGATCACCTAAAACTCTCAGCAATAATATACAGAGTAAGTAGTCCTACCAGAAGAGAGGAGCTGTCGACAAATGGGGCAGCAGTTGGGGATGAACTCGCCTACACTAGAGCAAAGAAAATCTAGAAGTTACATCATTCCCGAGGGAGAACGCAAGTGCGATGTACCGTATGATGAATGATGTTCTATCAGCCTTTCAACTGCTTACGGTAACTTACCCCCCACTGGGAAAAGTGAATTCGTCATGAATAAGAAAGTATTATAGCTCTGATAATGTGAAATACTTTGGAATATCAAGACGGCATGAGCTCAAATTTCCTTCCCCAGCATCTACACAGTGAACGATAAGTAGTAGTACTGGTACAATGAAGGTACCAGCCGTAACAGCCGCTGCTCAGAACGTCTACGCTGGTTGCGCACGCAAACCTCTCACAGAAAGCTCTTGTGACGTGGTTTCAAGCAAAGCCGATCTTCATAAGGACTGAGGAGTTTGAGGATTATCGAGCTTGTGATTCTGGAAAAGTTTATGGTCAGCTTGTTTCAGAAAAGGATCGCTCGGCCAATGAGGTTAAGCGTGAGAAAAGCCGCTGAGGGTAATATAGTAGAATAGGTATGGCACAACCTTTTTCGACTGCCGGTTCTTGTAGAGTATGTATTTACAAAGGTAAAAGGTAGCCCTTCCAGGTTTTTTTCAGAAGCAATCGTGGGCAGAGGCTTTTTGCCTCCTCATACTGAAGTTATTCACAGATATCTGCTCAGATTGTACTTTCAGAGGTGCTCTCCTTTGTTACCAATCATCTGTGGGAGATAACACCGAGAACCACACTTTTCATCAGATACGGATATACTTCTATGTATAATGGGCCTTTGAAAAAACCTGTAACGCAGTGGCAGGTGGCCCAGAACAACTCAACAACTTTGGATGTTTTGGCTTTGGATGCTATTGGAAGGGATCAGGTTGCCCAACTTCCTCTTCATCAGCGACTTCCTTCTTTACAAGGTTCAGGCTTAGTACATAATGAACATTCATTCAAATTCTACCCAGTCGAAAAATATTTGTGAAGGATAAGGGATACGGTTCTCGGGGCCAGGTAGCTCTTTGAAGCGTTTCTTACAGCTGAGTTCAATCAAAAATCGTTTCATCCTACAAAACCCATATGGAACCCAGGCCACCCTCTTGAGCTGGTTCTCTAGATGCCTCATTTTATACTTATTCATTTTCGAATATCTCACATTTTTCGATATCTAGAGGCTAATTTGGTCTGTATATTGACTTGCTGACGCAGACTGTTACTCATTTAATCGCCTGTTGCTTTTGGATGAGGTGAGTGATCAACCAGTGGAACTTTTTCTGATAGAAAAAAAAGAGAACGAGCTTCCATTTGCATGAAGGGAGAAGACTACCACGGATTTTCATTTAAAATGATAAATTCAGCATTAATGCATGAAATTGTTTGCAGTACATAACTTCAAGTAGAAAAAAAAAATCGCAAAATAGCTTTCATGCCATCGGTGATGCCAAATCAACTTTGGGAAAGGATAGTTCCAACAAAAAAGAGTAATTTGCCAAATGGTCAATGGCTGTAAAGCGTACACAAACACAAATCTAATTGCCCCCTCCCCCCACCCCCAACTCCCCACGAATTCCTCCGCTGCGATGTCTTTTTCTGCCTTATTGGGATATGCCGTTACACAGAACAAATTCAGATATCACCTATTTTCATGGATGAACATTATTCATTCATTTTTGGGGTAAACTAGTGGGAGTGTTGCTATTCGCGCAAGTAGCCCAGGGATCAAATCTTGCTCAGGTCAATTGAGAAAATTTACGGTTTCAAAAGGCATTCAAATACTTTCACGAGCACTCCCTGGGATCGAGACGGAACACTGGGGAAAAAAAAAACGAAGCGAAAGCTAAAATAGTGTTCCGGGTATGGGTATATACGTGCGCCCGAGGATGCGCGCGGCACATTGCGCGGCGAAGTGCGGGGCGATTTGAACGGCCTCAGCGCTTATTATTGGGGCTCAAATTTGAAGTAGGATAGATTAGTAGGACCGGTAACCCCATTAAACCACTGTTCTTCAAGTTTGTGCCTCGATAATGGGCGCCAGGCTTGTTCGAATCCCCACGAACTGTACCGCGCAATTTGCCGCACGTATCCTCGGACGCACGTATGTACCCATACCCCGGAACACTATTTGAGCTTTCGTGTAGGAAACCCAATGAGGAAGGAAATGGGAGAACGGCTGTGAAACAGATGGTACTACTGGGACATCAGTCGCGCTACAAAGGGGATTCCGAGGTCTGTGATTTCCTCATTGACCTTCGCATTCTACATCTCCCTAGTGAGAGGCGTTGGGTTAAAGTTAGGCTTGATGATATGGTAAGAACATTAGTCCTATAGCATTACAGATCGATGAATATAGAATCTACCTCCACCTCTGTTTGGCCTGATGCGTCTCGAAAGTTAAGTAGTCTCCAACATCTAGCCGTCCACTTTTGGAACTTTTGCCACCCACAGAGGAAAGGAGGATATGCGCATTCTCAGTGGATAGCCCCATAGGCTGTTAATTCCGAATGCCTCTGTATCTGCAACGCTACCACTATGAGGCTACAGATCTGCACAGGCAAGTTGTGGATTTTTTCCCGTTTTCTTCCGTGCATGGCTCATTCTGGTGTTAAGGGCGTAGCCGTCTATTCTGAAAGAAATAAATTTGGAAAAAAAACCTCGTTAGCCTATCTATGAAAGAGTTGTAGATTGAATTAAACAAACATTGAATTGGTTAAACGACAACAAACTATAGGGGCCGAGGCGGTGTAGTGGCAAGTGGCGCACATCACACTCTGATGGTCACTGGTTCAAATCATGGATGGTACTGGCCTAGGTCAACCAACCTTCCAACCCTCCGGGGTCGGTTAATTGGTACTAGACTCGTCTGGGAGGATAAAAGCACAGGCTTGTACATCGGCTGGCCACCGCAAGCCACTGTATAGGCCACATACGCATTCAATGCCCTCTACGATTCAGAATGGGAGTCGAATGCGGAGCGCATTCCTCAGACGGGTCTAACGCTCCAGGGCTTTATCTTTTTAAGATAAACCAACAATGTGAGGCTAATGAAATAGGTGAAGAAGTGCATTTCAAACGTGATTATTATAACTGATAGTAATGAAAATGACAGTAATAAATGATGGCAATTGAAAATAAAATATATTACGATTGGACCAATACTATACATTGAGCCTTGCCCACTCAATTTCATCTAAGAAAATGAGAAAACTGTAGAAAATTCTGCAAAAGGGATTGGATTTGCTTGTCAGAAAGTTCATAGTTTTCCAATTTTTGGAGTTGAGGCGATGGTTGTCAAGTACAGTGAAAAAATCTAACAATAAGACTGATACCCATCCTGGGCCAGAGAGAACCAGCAGCATTGGACAAAGACTGATTACAATGAATGAAAAAGTGAGGAATGACGAAAGTGACGCACTAAGAAAGCCAGTCAGAGCAGTTTTAAAATATCAAGAATGGCTGAGCAGAAGCTGGCAGAAATGTTGAGCAGTTAGCGAAGAAAGTTTCCGAAAATTTATGGACACTCTCTATAAATTTTGGGAGACTATTGGTTGAGGCCGTTTAGACATCCGCCTTCCACATACACTTGAGTATAGTAATACATTAAATCATATTATATTGCGTAATATCATTAATTACATCCCCATATTATACAATGCATCAGCTATTACCTTATATATTGCTAATTTGAATCGTTAGACTGCAGAAGGTGGAACTTCACTAGACTCTGCCCCCTCAAACCCATCTTCCCAACCCCGTTTAAAGTTATTATGCAGACTAATAACTTGGGCGAAAGTAGTAGTGGCGATTGACNCCTTTTCTATGGCCTAGAGATTGAATAAAAGTTCGGTACTCGCCTACGCCAATCAAGCCTGCCATTCCTCCGGGGTCGGTTGGCTGGTGCCAGACTTATCTGGGAGGATAAAACACTGACTTGTACTTCGGCCGGGCACCGTAGGGCATTGTATAGGCCAAAAGCGCATTCAATAGGCTTCTATGATTCTGAATGGAAGTCGAATGAGGGGGCAGATCCCATTGATCAACATCGAAATACTTCGGGCTTGGACTTTGAAATGTGAACCTACTTTTAACTTGCTTTTTTGTCTATTCTATTATTTATGGGATTCTTTTAAGGATACGTGTAAGCATATTTTGAATAAACTTAATAGAGTAAGTTCCAGATGTAATTTTGGGAGGCAATTTCCACCTTCATCAGTCTCGGCAGCGTAGGAGTAGGCGTGGGAGGCTCGCTTCTGAGAACAAGCTTCATACCAATAATAATTACTATGCTGATTAATATTTAAATCAAACATGGGTGTGAAAAACTTGTCATGGGGCATACTGCCTATAATGCTGAAATCAGAGTCTCTAAAACTTGCCTGCAAAATAGATGATATCACAGTAGTTGCAGCTGCTTCTAAGCTGTCCTCCCTTTCTTCTTCGTCATCGGATTTTCTGCAGTTTTTTTTTTGAAAAAAAAAGACTGAAAACACTTTGTGCGGTGTTGGTCAGCCAGTGGGCATTGAGATTTCTCGGAAATCTGCAGTCAAAGCACTTTCAGTATGAAAAGGTTCACGAAAAATTAGCTTATAAACGAGTTTCTATCAGAATAAGGTGCACATGAGCTCAAACTGCAAAACCCCTGGTTTCTGATCTCTAGGATTTTTAGCAATCGTGCTCTCCGGTTACCCAGATTTTACTGGACTTGGCCGTCTTTTGCTCCTCATTGTGGTTCCCGTATGTAATTATTATCATAGATCACTAGCTTCCCAGTTACTAAAGTAGGTCATTCAAGGATGGACAGATACAGGGCATACGTCCAATATCACCAGTGTGGGGTGGTGGCCCATATGCCAGAATTCGTGCGGACGAGTCAAATCTTGGAAAACTGTCTTGTATTAGAAAATTGCTGTGACTACGATCACCCACTGAAACCGCTAAGCAATCAATCTTATCTGACCCATGTGTTGCGCTCTCCAATAAATCAGCACCTTCCAGAGTACAGCGTTGAGCGTTGAGCGTTGAGCGCGCGCCTTGCTGACTTTTAAATGAATTGAATAGTTTCTTGACCGAATTTTTATTGAATGTAACTCGCTTTTTCCAAACTTTGCTCTTGTATATTTACTTGCTTTTTTTTCTCAGGAATGGTATTGTCGCCCTGCGTGGGAATTATTGACGTCACCTACGACCAAATGCTCATTACCAGTAGGAGGCCACGAAAACATTGGAATAATTGAAAAGTGAAGAAAATTCAAGAGAAAATATGCGAAGTATTAGTCGCTAGCAGTTACAGAATCATCGGAGCAGTATGATAGCAAAACAGAGGGCAAAATGAGGAGTGCCTGTGTCATTTGCTGAAACGAGCAAAAATGTAATTTTCTTTGGATATTTTAACGAGGAAATTGAATTTCCCCCTAAATTCCTTACATTTGGTGCGTTAAGCTTACACTAGACAACGCTTTGCGGAAATCAAGGGAGAGTGGCAAGAGGCGCTATCACGGCGCAACTGGTCTCTGGATCAAACCCCTCATCAGGTTACAATCGACCAACCAGTCATCCCCACGAGATCGGCTGATTGGCATCTAAATGCTCCCGATTAATACTTGGGGATGGATACTTCAACCAGTTCTCTCAAGGTTCAAAAGGTTTGAGTTACCAATATAATTACTACCGATATGGTTCGAAAAACAAAAATACACAATAAAGAAAACATAAACAATAATAATGAAATGACCATTGTCATTGTTGAGATGGCTTTTGCACCAATCTTTATGGCATACTAGGCAGAGGAAGAGATTTACGTGAGAATATGCAGGAGAGCATGCCCATGAGTCGTTAAACAAAATGGACCATATAGTCAGGAAAGGAACCCATCAACTTTCCAAAGTCGTCATAGCAGAAAACATCATCTCTGAATACATGCCGACATCATAAAGTAGGGTGATAATAAACTTAACTACCTCCCCAACTGCGTTCCTCGATTAGAGTAAGACGTGTGCCCTAAACGGACTGTTAGAGAGAGGAGGATAACGATGTGATGGGCCCTGAATCTTCTCGTTATGAAGTGTCTTTCTTTCAAGTAAATCTTATACCAATGAAAACTTACTGGTGAACCCGAACCTAAAAGAAAGACATTTTAGATTGCAGTAGAACTTTGCTCAGACCATCATTTCGCTATAACCTGTCCCCACACTCAACTAACAATTCGAAAGTATACTTTAATTGACGAAATAAGTTCACGTTCACTCTCTGATGTGAACTTTTAGTTTCTAAGCTAGGTAAACAGTTTATATTTACCTAAGAAGTTTTTTGATCTTTTCTTGAAAGAATACTGAAGGTAATGATTCACAAAGATTTGAATAAGAATTGTTCCGCAAACGTTTCTGAAGATACACAACACATGTTTTCGACAACATCGCCTGCATAAATTCACATTTATGGAGATTTTACGACAGCTTCCCCTCGTAGTCTAAAGCTTATTTATTCTACTACGTCCCAGCATGTAGTAGCATAATAGGGTTGGCAGGGACACATGGGTTCTCAAAGCAAGGAGCTTAGGGGACGAGAATTTCTTTTTGTAAAGCAAAAAATGAAAAATGTTACCTGCTGGTATACTGCCCTTATCTTACGCCTACGTAAGTGCTAGAAAGTTAGGGCAGAAACACCCTGCCCTGCCCTCGCACGAAGGTGTTTTTCAGACCAATTGAGTCAACTGCTACAAAACCTCTCGACTTTTATCCGGTATGTAAGCTGTGGGTCAAGAGACGCCATTGCGATCGCGGCGCTGTAACTAGGTCAATGTCTTTCGTTCTTCCTCTACAATATTAATGTCCGAAGTAATATAATCTGAAAAGGAAAGAGAGAAAAGCGTCCTGTCAAAGAAAAAATTAGAGATTTTTCGTTACCTGAGTTGTCAAAGCCGGTAAAGAGAACGCATACTAATCAGCTGAAGTCACCACCACGCCCGTTACACAGTTTCGCTTACGGTAATGACCCAACTTGACCCATACGGGGATCGAGCAGATAAAGTTCCTCCACGCTACATCCTTGCTAATCTCATTTCAAGGTGCTCTTAAGCGCTTCTCACAAAGTGGCCCCCATAAACTCCCTTTGGCTGGTATGAGCTAGTGCTTCCGTCGCATGTGCAGGCCTAGATGTTATGGAGGACACCTTGTCCGTTACAGACAACGGAAGGGGAAAGGTTTCACATTTGGAACCTTCAAGCCAACCTATGAACTTCGGGTAATCAGTTTACAAATTGAAGGTCACCACTCGAACATCCCAGGCTTTTCATGGGAAGAAATCAGACCGAAAGTCTTCAGAAGCATAAGCTTCCAAAGACTTTCGAAGAACAAGAATAGAGAAGAACAAACTGAAAAATGGGAGGCGACAAGTGGGACTTCCGCAGAGCAATTTGAAAACATGCAATCATCAAACAGAAAGAACAAATTGAAGAGCGACAGCAAAAAGTCAAGAGGACACCATAAAGCCTTCGAAACCCTGAAAGGCCTCAGAAATAACTAGGAAGAAGATAAAGACGTGTGAATAACATATCCACTGGGATTGATAGTCACACCCTAGGAAGATCGTAATTCTGGATGATGACGCATTCTGGATACTAAACATTTTACATCTGCCTAAACTAAATGGGGAAGGAAACGATCCGGATCTTCTGGAATCAGTACGAAGTCAAGAAAAACCGTGGCAGTCGGCAGTTGCTATAAATAAACCGTAAAGGCAACGAAATTAGCTAGTTTTCGAGGAAAGCAAAAAAGTGCATATGCATAAAAAGGTAATTTCAAGCGTACTACCTTATATCCGATTAATACGAAGAAAGGTTAAAAAGGCGCGAATTAAGTACGAAGAAAGGTCAAAACGCTATGAACTGGGCGTTCGTCGAAGTCTCCCGTTGTTTTGACCCAAGAATCTTTCGAATTGCAATGACCATGCTCACCCCCTGCGTAATCATTCTGTTTTGACCTATGCGTTGCCCTCTCCGATCAGCAACTGGCATCCTTCAGAGTAGAGCGTTCAGCGTTCAGCGTTCAGCGTTCAGCGCGAGCTTTGTTGACTTTGCATAAGCTGAATAATTTTTCGAACGGGTTTTTATTGAAGGTGGTTTGCTTTTTCAAAATTGCTTTTTGTATAAGCCTTTGCTATTCCTCTTCGAATAGGGTATCGCGAACTTGTATGGGAGTTCACCAACGAATAGATGCTCTCTGTCATTATAACACCCTCGAAAACAACGGAATAAATGAATGGTGAAGGGAATTCTTGAGAAAAAAAAGAAATCTAATTATTTGATTTCCGCATTTAAGAAAAATCAGCTGATCGAGACAAGTTGAGATTTGGGATGCAAGAGGGAATCAGTGCGTGCGGGCTATCAGCTCACAACATTCCCATTGCAATTCATGAACATGATGTCCTTAAAAGATATCTAATGCATAAATAAAAGGTCTTATCCGTACCACACCTCAAAGTTGGCACGAAATCCTTCTCTGGGAGTCCTCGGATATGGTCTGGTGCTCCGTTGACTGCAAAAACCTTCGTTGCCTTCACATTTTCTTTATGGTCTCACTTCACTCTTTATCGTGTAGGGTGTATAGCTAGAAATTAGAATTAGTAAATGTATTAGAAAAAAACGGATTAACAAATTGCCAATCCGGAAAGCGAAAAATGAAACGGCAAAGGGCTAACACGGAAATCCTCCCGAAATGGTCCATGCCAGGCTTAGGTTTAGCTTCGAAGAGATCGGAATCTCCACTAAAACAACGCATTAATTGGAATCTCTTCGATCCAAGCTGGCAGGTTTTTAGTCCAAACCGACAGGAAAAAAGAGTTGTGCTGAAAAAACGACACTGGAAGAAAGATGGGAGAAAGAGGGTAAAAGCACAGATGCATAAAGGTTTCACGACTACATGCAGAAACGCCATCAAGCATACTTTGCACAACTTCTTTCAAAGAAAACAACAAACTTGTTTCAGTAAATAGAACCCAGCCCTTCGTTACTTACGGAAAGCAAACGTCACGTACAAAGCTCCGATGGATGTTTTTCAGTGATGTCATGATGTTCACTGGAGCGACTTTGAAGAGCTCCTGCAGAAAAAGGTCATGACTACATTAGCTAGTCTTAGAAGGGTAAGCATCTACTCCATCCGGGACTATTACTATTCCCAAGAAAAGTAGTCTCTGGCACTTTTTACAAAAGAAAATCGCTTAGCGTGATTGTGATCAAAGCCTCATATTCTTACTTTTATATTTCATAAAAAGATGAAGAAGAAAATAAAGAATAAAGGATAAACGGTAGAGGTGGTTTGGTGGCATGTGGCGCACTTCACACATGCATGGTCACGCGTTCGAATCTCGGATTAATGCCCTCCTATGCCAACAAAGTCTTCCTTCCCTCCGAGGTTGGTCAATTGGCACTAGGCTTGTCTGGGAGAGTAAAAGTACTGAATTGAAAAATGACTGGCCACGGTAAGTCATGGTATAGGCCAAATACACATTATGTTCGCTGATGAGATTGCGACCAATTCATTTGCGGGTAATGTTATTCATTGTAAATGTTCCAAGAAGAAACCGCAATTAAATTTTTCCCCAGTTTAATCGTCAACAATACCATAATCCGTGTGTGGCCTTTTTTCTTTTGTGGCATCCCATTCAAGCGCCATAAACAAATGGAAGGCTCTCAAATTGTTGGTCAAAGATGAAGTTTTGAAGGATGAAATCTTGAGGGGTTATTCAATCCCGTGGGTGGGATGCGCCCACGTATTCGACCTCCGTTCGGAATCGTAGTGGTGTATTGAATGCATATACAATGAATTGCCGTCTCCAGCCGTTGTACAAGCCAGTGCCTCTATCCTCCTAGACGAGTCTGATGCCAATTAACTCACCGTGGAACGATGTACAACTTGGTTTGCCTAGGTGGAAATCGATCCGGGTTTCAAACCCGTGACCATACTTGTGTGAAGGCGCCACTTGCCACTACACCACGTTGGTCTACGATATCAATACGAACCCACACGTCTTCAGGCTATGGATGCAGTAGAAAAGGCTGATCATTCCCTGAAGTTGCTCCACATGATCCTGGATATGCGAGAAAACCATAGGTGCTTCAATTACATCCACGGTGTAATGTTCTCCAATACTAGAGCCTAGGGATTTGAGGTTTAGAAGGTCAACAGCGTATGTCGAGAGGATTATTCTAATCGGTGGAATTGGGCTTCTACCCACCTGCTTCCCATCCTTCAGCATAATGGGACTTTCAAAGTACATTTTCAGTACTTAGGGGAGATCAAGAAGTAACTTTTAACAATAAGGCCATGCAAATGTGAATTCCAAGACGAAGGTTATTGGAATATTTAATTCGCCCACCCCAAGAACTTCACAAAAACAACATCTTAAAAATTTACAGGTAGGGAAAACTGAGGAAACTTATCTTACTGCTCTTCAAAATCGAGTATTCAAAAAGTCCAATTCTCATGGGAAAACCTGATAGCTGAAAAGCTAGCACTTATGAAGATTGCCATGGCAGATGGAGATATGGCGAAGTGATATGGGTACCTCAGGAATAGGTCGATGGAAATGAAAAGCACTCGAAGTGAACCAGTAATTTTCGTACTCTCACCTTATTCCCATATCCGTCATTTTATGAAAATGATGATATAGAAGAAAAATATAAGAGAGTTACAAAAATTCCTTTTTATGAAGGGTTACAGTTTCCCAGAGATATGCCAAAGTAAGGATTGAAATCGAAAAAACAGCTCGATGAGGTTTCGCTACGACTTTTTCTTTATTTCCAGAAAACTAGACATTATGACATATACACATGAAGTGTGATAGTTTTTTTGACATCAATCAAACCCGTTCTTCGATGCGCCCTGCACCCGACTTCCATTCAGAATCGTACTGGCGCAGTGAATGCGTATGTGGCCTATACAGCGCGGAGGACAGGATGTTCGAATTTGTCCTTCCAGACGAGTCTGGGACCAATCAAACGACCCTGAAAGGGTAGGAGAACTGGTTATTCTAGGCGGGGCTTACCCGAGATTCAGACCACGACCGCTGTGTGATAGTGCGCTTTTTGCCACTACGCCACCTTGGCCTTTTTTATACACCCTAATATAGAGTATTTATATCAAAATATTCATATAATTGCATAGAAGCGCTATGTAGCTCACAGTATTATGAGATAAAAATATGAAATAACAAAAAATGAGGTATGCGTAATTCAATAACAAATTCACTAAACTCTGCAGAATAAATGGAGACATATGGAATTCGTCCGTTTCCACCTGACCAATGCGTCATGATTATTTTCTGCAATCGCATCACAATATCCTCAAATATCACCAGGTAGTAAATACTACAAAAATATTGAAACCGCGTAATTAAACATAGGTCTTGAGGGATCTTCGGTATGCTGCTTACCACCATTCAGGTCTTGAGGGATCTTCGGTATGCTGCTTACCACCATTCATTCCAGATCATAGGCCTTTATAAGGTCATTAGTTTTATTAAACAATTATATGCCATTACAAATAATAAATAAGCATTTGAATAAACAAAGAGATACAAGCTTGATAGCAGTCAAGGAAATCTTCAGTATGGCGAGTTTGTGATAGCTGTGCAACCTCGCATAGGCACATGGAGCAAGAGCGGGCTAAGAAATGCCATCGCGACGATCTCGCTGAAACTAGGTCACCGCAGTAGTTTTGCCCCAACAGTAGCACTTCCTGACCCATGCTATTCATGCACTAAATATGATGATGTGGATATAACTGATGTGTACATATGCCTATAAAATCTTTCATTTAATTTTAGTTTATGCTTAGATCAATTTAAAGATTCGATGCGAATGGATGGAAGGCTTTTGAGTGAAAACAATTAAAGACATATCACTCCCCCTCCGCTACGACTCGCCTACAACCCTTATCCTAGGTTCCCCCAGGGTCCGGGTTGTCTACGAGTTATGATGTTTATGATGCAAAAGCATAGAATTTTGATGATTGCTTTGTAAGTGCCCTAACGTTTCCACGTCCTCTTCCCAGAATAAACTTTGACTGCTTTGCGAGAAGCTTTTGAGATCGTCAAGCCTTTAGGTTGTATTTTCCACTTATTATATGTGAATGATCGGGAGCCCTTGCAAGGGGAGCCTTGAGAAGTTCTTAAAATATGTGATTTGGTCTGCCCTATGCTGCGAATATACTTCGGTTATCACCAATTTCTGTTTTTCTGCTTTCCATATGTCTTCAAAAAGAGAAGGGTTAGAGTAACTGGAGATTTCAGTAGCTGTTCCACTTGTAGGATCCAGGGTTCCCTAAGTGAGCGGTGGTTCAATGAAAAAACTGAGTAAGAGGGCGGAAACGCTCAAGTAAAAGTTGCTTGCAGTTAAAACAGTAAAGCAGGGTCCGGACTATCTTGAAGCCACTACAAGTGGCCAAATACTGACATATTTTAGACTCTACTGAAGCTATTTACTCATACTGCCGACGACAGACTTCACTGCGAGACTTCGTGTCGGTTTCAGAATTTCCGGAGATTTCGGATATTCAGCGATAGGATTCGAGCCCTTGCAGTGGAGCGCCTATCTCTATTGAGCTAAGGTTCACTGTTACTATGCCATAAATCAGTCCATGACATTAAAGTGAATGACTCACTAACCTTTCGGTGTAAGCCACGCACACGGAGCACGGAAAAATAAGGGCGAGTGGGCTGGCACTCCCCTACAATGCTGAGCTTAGGCTGAAAATACAGGATGAACACATTTTTAGTTGCTCTTGCTTCTTCTATTCAGAGCTTCAGGGATGGGCGTGGCCTCGGCTCACCGGTGAGTCAGTATATGGAGTGTGGACTCGGCCGTTGAGCCGAGCCCTTCATTTGCGCCCAGTCAAGATTTGTACTGTATCTGTTACTGTTCGTACACCACTGAGTGAGAGGGGCAGACAGTAAGAGATTGCTTCAGGGGAAACAGAGCGAAGGCTCTCTTGATCTCTCTGTCAATGATTTTCACGGAGCACATGAGCAGTGTGGTGTACGATGCAGTGACTCCTACAATAGTCGGCGGGCAGTGGGTCAGGCAGCTTCGGCGCAAGCGCGATGGTGCAAGTAGTCCGTTACACAGGCCCACTCTATGAGCTCCAGCCTCGAGAATAGCTAAGGCGGACTAGTGTGGATTACTCGCTCCTCTGATACTTGATGGTACTGTAGTGTCAGAAAGAGATCGCAGTGGGATGCGACTTGCACGAAGTGGGCGGGGTTGCCTTGCTTCGACGGACGCGCGGAATAGACGTTCCCCTGGCTTCATGTACCCGGTGCTCCTCAGCGGGTGTGGTTTTGTTGCTAACGGCGTGGAGCTTTCGCATCACCTGGTCGTGCCCGGTCGTGCGGCGTTGAAGGCATAGTTCACGATGAACGTGGGTTATCTAGTTTCAAAAGAGTAAAGGAAGTGATAGTCCAGAATAGTGCAAAAGTGTCGTAGGAAAAGAGGAAAACGGCAATCGTACAGGGAGGGATGATTTTTGTTGAATGAAGAGTGAATCTTAGCCTATGTTTCAGAGAAGAAAAAACATTTTTGCTCGAATAAAGCCGAATAAAATCTGATAGACCTCAAAGTTCAAACAATGATAACATAAGACCTGCAGAGAACTCTGTGCGTTTACAGAGTTTCAAGAGGCTTTGAATATGCAGTGCTGTTTGCAAATAAAGAACCTGTCAAAGAGTTTTCATCAAGTGTTTCATTCAAACAAAGAGATGAAAATGAAAGAACATCAAGAGCTTGTTCTGTAGTTACAGCTTCCCTTCAAGTAGTGCTTTGGATTCTTTATTCCCGAATTAAAGCTTTTGAGCAGATGATGTGTCGACAGAACGAATGAAATGAACGGGGATCACGTCAGAAGAACCCCGAATTCGCAAAGTTTTCGACGGATTCAGTCACAAAGCTGTCAAATGCAGCCGCTACATTTCGCATTACTCGAATGGCAGTGTGGTCTCTTGGTTTTACTATATTACAGTAGTTGAGCCAATTTCAAACTGCGAAAATTTCACTCTGCGAAAAGTTGAGAACGTTTGGAAAAAGCAATGATATTCACAGGCAAAACCGACTGCATTTACTGGATGGGTCAGAAGGTTCTTTCGCGGGAACGAAGTCATTCGGAAACGGAATCGGAAACGCGGGCCTCTTGGCTAGGTTTGGTAGACCTACTCCGATTGGGATTTCTATGTTCATGTGGACTAGTACGTGCAGAAAAGACGATCTCCTCTGCCGCCCGAACTCCAGTTACCAATACATCTACCTATGTCCCTGACTCTCCGTTTCCTAAAGTAGTTAACGGCATAGTCTCGTTCCCTACCCTTAGTTTTGCTCTTGTACACTAAGTGACACATCACCCGATACAAACAAGTTGCTCTCCCACATTGGAAACGAAACCAAGCACAACATAGTGCATGTAAGGTAAGACCGGTCAGAATCATAGCATAAGATGTAAGTAGGAAAGATTCTAGGTAATATATTAGCATTCCGCTGGTGCCGACAAAACGGTAAACAAGAGTTTTCCCTTGTCGTGAATTTGAATTTTCGATGATGCCAAGAACTAGTTCAGATTAATTAGCCCACCAAATACTAATATCAGAGAATAAAGACGAAGAGGAAAGATAGAGATAGGGGTCCTTTCCCGTTTCTGGGATGAACCCCGCAATCGACTTTTGATCAAACATGACACATGAACATGAACATGAACGTCCTAAGCAAAGATTTCCGGTGGTCCGGGGGCTAAAAACAGTGCTTTTTTCCTCATAGGCGACTTAGATACCAATTAACCTATCTGATAAAAAGGAATTAATCAGCGGAAGGATGGAAGACTTGGTTGGTCCCTTGAGCTTGATGTAGGATTGTATATGTGTTACATAATACGGCACATGCACCTGCACCACACTACGCCGCCCAGTATTAAAGTTATGAAGGTTGAAATGGATACAATTACCGATATTGGCAGTTTACGATAATAAATACATCTCAACAGAAATTAAAATGCGGCTGCTGAGAAGAACATGGGCAAAAACAGTGAGGAACAAAAAAGTGAGAAATCCATCGCTGGTCTGTTGAAGACATAGCAGTAGCCAGTGAGTCAATTCGAGAACCCGCAAAAGCCCAAAAACTGAGGTAATCCAGGGCGTAAGCCATGTCCGATAAGGTCGCGTGCTCGGAAACTCTTTGTCAGTGACCGTCTAATCCTTTCATCCTTTGCGGTGCTTTCACAAAAGACGTTTCATTCATCATAGAAGAAAAGAACGGGTGGTCGGGGAACTCGTCCAGCTCGTTGGAATCCATACTGGCCAACAGCCGTCGTCGAATTCGTCCTCAAAGGCTGGTCGCCTTCTGATAAAAATGAATAGGCATGTCCACTGAACCACATGTCAGATCTGAGCCCATGATGCTTTGTTTTGCACTGAGGGCAGCGCGTAAAGGAACCGAATCGCTGAAGAACCTCGGAGTCAGTGAAGCGAAGAGCTTGAAGAAGCCGCGCCCTCCGACGAAACGACGTCCACTCCTAACAAAACATCGAGATCATAGGTCACCTTTCCCCGGAGA
This sequence comes from Haemonchus placei, assembly GCA_900617895.1. Taxonomy (NCBI): domain Eukaryota; kingdom Metazoa; phylum Nematoda; class Chromadorea; order Rhabditida; family Trichostrongylidae; genus Haemonchus; species Haemonchus placei. The sequence continues at coordinate 35,367 of UZAF01017777.1, forward strand.
ATGATGGCTTTGTCACGGACGTTAACTGGTCCCGAAGGTCTGGGCCACACACCTTATTTCATCCCGTCTAGGATTGTCCTTATTTATTAATTGTACTTGTATTTCACTGTCTGGTGAGGCACGTGGCAAGTTTAAACCGAAGCGTTTGTTCCTTAGTAGAAACCACCCACGACGAATGCGGAAAAGCCATGGTTCTGAAAAGCTGTTTGGACCGATACAAAGCTGAAAAATGTAAGGAAACTACATTTCAAACACAACCTACTGGAGTTCAAAAGCACTTTTCACTACAAAAAAAAAATACAAATATCCCACGTGACCAACAGCTTCAAATAAAATCCAATTCAACGATGAAAACAGTGGATGAGTACATTTTAAGAGCGCTAATTCGCCAAAGGTGGTAATAACTAGTATTTGATAGTGGCAATGGGTATGATTCGAGTCATGCGTAGGAGTATGATTATGAGAAATCTCGCGAAACTGATAATGGGGTCATTTAGGTCTGACTTTATGTCCCTTACCACTCGGGAATTGAATTGAATCGCCCATATGGCTATATTGTCTCTGAATGAAAAGGCAGCATGTTGCCAAAACTTCAACCATCATAATGTAATTTGCGATTCCACCAAAAATAATGAGAAATGAAGCATAACAAGCTCTAGAGAAACCTATTCGGGTAACTAATTCACTGAACATGGTGGGACGCGCTGCGAGTGGACTTCGCAAACTTGATGGCTTCCTAAAGTTCTCTGAAATCCCGAAGTGCCAAGTTATTCGCCCCCCTAAATGCCACTGGAATTCCAACTTGCTAACATACGGTTGTGGAAGCCGTGGCATTGATAGGGCCAAGGATGTTTACCCCACCCACCCTTGCATGGTAAGTCCTCATTGCACCCTAAAGTGCGGGTGATGGTGTTTAGGTAATATTCGGTGACAAACTCGTATAAATAAGTGAACAAACCTAACTTCCAGTTGACGACAGGTCTAAAAGCCGGTCTACAAACCTCATACTGAAGGTCATTACTCTGTTAGCACTGAAACTATCAGTTCTACGTTTCAGTAAATACCAATGAATCAGAAAGGGCTGTCTGTGTTTACGTATGCTTTAGGCAGTTCATTTCCACTGAGCTAGAATAAATGACCAGAACAGAAGGTTTTATGCAGTCTGATTTCTCAGCGGAACCATCCCATCTATCTTCGTGATCAGCGGAAGTTGGCCATTTAAGCGCCGGCCCGACTGCCATTCAAATGGGAAACAGAAGATAAGGTTTAGCGTGATGGCAAAGAATGAATCGGGCTCGGTATCATTGCCTTCTCCTCTAACCTTCAAAAATGGGAATGTAGTCTTACTTTTATACCGTTAACAGTTTGGAGAAGGTATTAGTCAGTAAGGAGCGTCGAAAGAAGGTATGCCAGGAAAAGTAAGAAAGAAAGGCAGAAACCTAAACGGATAAATGGGAATGGTTTTGAAATGTGTTCCAAAAAAAGCTCTAATTTGGAACGCCAGATCTACCATCCGGCTGAATAACTGCTTTCTTGAGATTTTCTTCTCCTTTTCTCCATTTTCCAATGCTATTCGATCCTCACTATATGAAAAGGCTTTGGCATGAAGAATTCCAATCTGGTGAAAACTTCACGGAGGTCCGTCGAAAAAATGGGTGTGTTTTAGAGCCCAGCCGTGAGCAGAGGTATTTTATACAGTTGGCGTACCTGAGGCAGCTATGTCAGACTTAGGACTGCAAGATGGATGAGCTAGTTAACAATCAGTACAGGAGACATGCTGGAAGATTAGTTTAGTGACATTAAACAGATTTGGGTTGACTTATGCCACCCTCAATCAGTAACGCCAGTATTACAAAGTAATAAAACTTTCAAAAAAAAACCGAAAGGTGAGACTCATTTTGGTAAATGACCTAGCGTAAAACGACGCCTTTTCAATGAACCGTTCAACCTTCCCTTGAATGGCTGAATAGACGATGAGTCGTCGAAGGCGAGTACTCTATGCTCTCACTGCAGATAGGCCATTGAAAATTACGACTGGTAGTCGTAAGTGGTACTTAAAGAGAGTATTGTATGTTATGCTCGGCTCTAGAAATTCCAAAATCCTAGCGGATGAAGAAAAGTTGTAAAGTGACAGTTGCGGGTGGTAGATGTTACTGATGTTACAGCACGAGCAGTGTGTATAGTTCCTTGTGGCATCGATCACTGTCTGATGTTCCTACTCCTTCAAATTCGATGTCCTGACCCTATTTGGAAGCCTCGAATTCGTCGGTGTAGAAATATCAGTCAGTAAATGAAAAATTCTCTCAATAGCACACAGTGAACTTTGGAATATAAGAACCCTCCATTTAAGCTGCTCTTGTATATTGAAAGGAAAAGGCTAGACTGGCTGGCCCCCCTTTTTATGCCCCATGTCGGCATGTCATAACTTCGTTATAAACTCCATTATATGCAGCCAACTCGCTAATAGCTAATTCGACAACACGGAAAACAATCATGAATTGTCAGAACTCCCGACTGAAACGAAGGGATGCATGAACACCTTACTTACTCCTATGTTTCTAGGGAATTTCGTTATAGAACATTTACCGCAAATGTATTTTTGACAACAAAACTAAATATTTTAACTCAGTCTTTAAAATTAAATTACTATTGCTGGGGACTTTGATTATCCAAAAACTCGTTACTGGCCAGCATTCCAAGAATTCAAAAACAGATGGGTTCATTATAAGTCGCCTCCAGTCCTTTGGCACTACAACTACCCAAAGAAATTGTCGGGACGTATCGTATCCTTATCCACTGACCCGACACGCTTTCAAACATTACCACAATAATGAACCGCAGTCGAATGCAGGGCGCATCCAGAAATAAGTTTGCTTGGCGTACTTCATATTTCAGTAAAGAAAATGGCCACTTACTTCATCACTATTGAGCCTTGTTTCACGAAAAGGGGCTTTAATTAGCTACCCAGTGATTCTGGATTTCCGCACAGCCCTCCCTACCCAAGCTGAACCCCATCGCATAACTCCATCCACTACCTTGAATTATTTTTTTAATTTTTTTTATTTTCTTCCTTTTTATTTTATTCCATAATTATTTATTCACTGTTTCCTACATAAAGTACAGCCGTGTAACTGTATGGTAACGAATCCCGTCCTATACTATCAACTACAGTCCATCATACAAGGCCTAGACTATTGCACAAGGTCTACTTAGGGGGAGGGATAGGAGGGAACAAAACGTTACGTTGCGTTACCATATGTAACATTGGAATGAGCCGATCTGGCCGATTCTAGCTTGTAGTTCTAGGGAAGGATTCTTTTGGAGGCCGTAAAGAAGAATACCCATGACCCCATACGTGAAGACTGGGCGTCATAGCCGACTGACGTGGGCCTATGTTGCGATTCGTTTCACGGAAATGCATGGTCTTTGCTCTTCTTCTTCCCTTCGTTAAGTTGATAGCTCACCTTCCGCCTTTTCGCTACTGTTCGAAACCGTTGCGTGGAAGAGTAAATAAATAAATAACTAATACCCAAGTGTGCTTCCGGCTCGGTGGTCTAGTAAACATTTGTTGTTGTTTGTTTTTTTAAGAGTGATACAAAGTATGCTTTATCATAATGCTGGTTGTCTGCCTTCATCAGTGTTTGCTCCTGCAGTTAGTATGTTATGTCATGTTAGTATGTTACGTTATCTAACTAGGTTATCTAACTAGTGAAATTCTGTGATAAGCGCACCTACGAGTGCATAAATAAATAAACAAATAAATAAATGAATATTGGTGGGCCGTGCATCGCTGAAGTATTAGTGCCAAAAAGGCTTTCAACAGTGAGACTTTACTGCAGGAAACAAGTGCATTACCACCGCACGCCGTTTGAGCTTCAAGTTTTTCAAGTCCACACGTCTATTTTGGGGAACAATATAATTAAACTCAAAAAGTGACGCTCCAGTCTAGTTCAATTACTGCTTCATGCAGTTGGTTCTCAAAGGTTAATAACTATTAACAGGAAAATTTTATTCAAGCATACAAGGGCTTGAACCCACGACGAAGTACAGATCACTGTCAAACCCATAATTTCAACGGAATCATTTTGAAATTCACACTAGTGATTTTTCACAGGCTCGCAAGCAATTCCTTAAGTTGACCATTATTACTTGCATAGGTAACCTGCATAGACGGGCCTAGGCAATAAGAGCATAAGTAATTGAATACAACTGGAAAGAAGTTGACATACTTTGTAGTAAACAGCAATAGACAAAATAAAGTTCAAGCCGCATAATTGTGCAAAAGAAGGCTTACCTACATGTGTCCGAGCAGGAATGGTATGTCGGATGAAGTAAGAAGAAGGATATTTGTAAAGAAATACAATGAGTGTAGCTTAACTTATATATGTTGAGCTATCAGATAGTCGTGAATGCAAAATTACCCCTGGGAAATGTCTAGGACACTTGTTGCCGAAGGAAAAACTGAAAACAAGTTCGGGCGCAACGCCGTCAGAGGAGCAAGGATGTTAAAAATGGTAATACTAAGAGGTTTACCAGTTTGCGCAAGATTTGCTCAAGTTCACTAGGGTCCTATACCTAGCACTATGATAGAATGTGCCAAATTTGCTCGGTTGCAGGGTTATGATTGCACAATCGAAGAAAACATTATAGATTATGCCAAGAAATGCAAATTCGCGCATAATTCCTATAAGGCCAGGCACTACTAGGGACAGGACTTGTTCATGACGATGGCATACACGACGGCTGCAGAAGATGTAAGTATTTTAATCTAACAAAGGCCCGAAAATTTTTTTTTCGCTTCAGAGTGGACTTGTATGGTTTGGCGAATTGGAATACCAAGGAATGCCAGAAGACAACAGACACATAATGGAAGTTTCCATTCGTGATGTGGGGCCCTACAGTCAGGTGAAGTTATCGTCAGTTTAGGGACCTTTTTGTAATAGAAATGCTCCATGACCAATGGCGCTTGACCTGAATATTTCCGGAAAGGAGCATTTTTACGTTTTCATAGTATATAGTAACTGATCGAAATTCTTCAAGTGACATTAACATTTTTGACCGTATAAGTAATGACGCGATCAGGGAGCGATTCGGTGTAGCGCTCATTGTCGATAAAATAGGCAAAGCCCGTCTACGATAGTATGGTCATGTTCTTCGCGCAAAGAATGGCAGTGTCCGTAACATCGGTCTCAACCTTGACGCGTCCGGAAAGCGGCCTAGAGGACGTCCGAAGCAGCGGTCTCTCGATACGTTGCACGAAGACCTTAAAGCGGTTAACATACTCTCCGATCAAGCGTTCAATCGGGAGAAGTGGCGTCTGTCATATCAGAAAAGCGACCTCGCCTACAAGTGGGACAAATGCTGAAGAATAAGAAGAAGAAGGTAGCAACTGATATAATCTCCATATAGACGAGTTTAGAGAAGATCATCTCAACTTAATTCCTGGCGAACAAAGCGCAACCTCTTCCGGCCAATCACAGTGATTCGTAATTTATGGATATGGCGCCTATATTCACCAAAAATAGAGGTGTCTTACCCGCGGAGGAGAAATATGTTGAAAAATTAAATATTGTGTGCAAATGTGATGGAAGGAAGTATCCATTAAAAGTGTCAGAGCACTCTTCCTCTCACTGTGTGAAGTCATTTATAACTACCGAGTCAAAAACGCCAGTTTCTCATTTTCGCGAATCCAAAAGTTTGATTGACAACTCATTCTCTTCAGAGAGTTTCAGGCGAGCCACTTGGCTGCCATCTTGGGCTGATGAATGAAGTACTTCCAGTCATTCTCCTCTTTGTAAAAGAGATATTCGGGGAATTCTGTCGTTATATTCCACAAGAAAGAATGTCCCTTAGAGAAAGGAACGTGCGCACAGGAAATGGTATGGTTTAAGATCTTCGGCCAGTAGTACTCTAAATGCCCTGCCAAAGCGATAGTCAACCCAGAACAAAGATGGGAACTATGCGTGGGTACATACTTGTTGTATCACACTTTCATTTGACCTAAATGAGGCAACAGCTAGAGATTTTCGCTGCTGCTGACATCAAGAGTAGATTGGGCCAGATAGGTAGGGCTGCCTGCCGTAACTGAAGTTCAGTAGGGGTGCGTAGGCGTTTGATCGGGTATGCACGAATTCTTTTGAGCTTTTCAGGCTCTGAAGGTGATTACCGTCAAAACGTAAGTCAATATTTTCAACACCAACCTCGTAAAAGGAAGTTCAACATGAAATCTTCCAAAGCTACAACTATGCCGAGGTTTATGGAAGCCCGTACGTGGAGGATGCGCACTGTTTTCAGTCGGGGGACGGTACGAACGTGCGTCCGAGGGTGCGCGCGGCGAATT
>UZAF01017778.1:0-12653 GCA_900617895.1 Haemonchus placei
CTGATTTTGGACCACCTCCACGAAATTCTTCTTCGAGTGAACTACGACCTCGGGTGAACTCACTGTACCATCGATAAACACTGGTCTTGGATGAAGCCTCATCACCAAAAATTGAACTGAGTTCATCCGTGCATTGTTGTTGAAATAGTCCACGTCGAAAGTTGAGGAAAATAGTCGCGCGAAAATGCTCACGGTTCTACCCCATAACCTGGCCTAAACAAAATCTTATAACTTAGTGTAAACAAAACAAATCGCGCTCAAATTTCGCAACGTAACCTAAAAATAGTCAAACTTTACGATAGTGGTGTCAGTTGCTAGATTGCTACACTAGTCTTGCCAAATCTCAAAATATAAAAGGCAACCCTAGTATTAGCGCCGCTTCCAAGGGGGGATGTCAAATGGATCCACAAACCCACATGGTTTCATTTAGGTGTTTGGTGTAGCAACGTCGACTTCGATAGAATCAGCCCAACTGTTTTTCACGAGGTTGGCGATGTTCAAAAATTCGGGCCTGGACAGGACTCGAGCTATACTTGTGTTATCCGGGCACCGTGCTGTTGGCTTTCAGCTATATTTCACAATTGCCGGTCCATAGACAATTTTTAATCCACCAGTCTTCTACGGCTTCCGTTTTTATTGCTTACTTCTTACTGCTCTAGCCTCGCCTTCGGTGATTCACTCACAGGCCACGTTCTCCCCCGTTATCTGACATTTCACACCCGTGAGTATAAATTTTCCCTTCCCCATATTTCCCTACTTTTATTAATAGTGGAATTAATTTTACTTTCCTTAACCTCCCTAAATAACTTACTCAATTTTATTCCTATACTTCAAAGATGAAGTAACTAAACCAAATACGAGCATGAATCGCCTAAGCCCGGCAAACTTCCTTGAACAAATTAAAAATGAAAATGTCGAGAACTTCGCCATCTTAGAAGAGGGCTGGGATCCGCAACCTATCCAAAATGTCCGAAAATTATGCGCTCCAATTCAAATACGCAACTCAACCGCAAGCAAGCCTAGGCATTGAAGTTGGTTTTAACCCACACAATCAATATGTATTGATCCTCACAACTTTTCCGACTTTCAGAGTAATGAAAAACATGGATGAGGCAAGCTCTGCAGGTAATCGACGACCTTGAGCCTTGAAATCATAAATATACAGCGAATCTTTATCTTCGTGTACGTTGTACATTCAACTCTGTTGATGAAAATCCAGTTATCAACAACGATTATTGCAATCCAAGTGATTCTGATTGCAGTGATATAATCTATATGTAAATAAAGAAGGCATTTAAAATACATCTGATGAAAAAAAAGAAGTGCGAAAAAAAGCAGCAATATGAAAAGATAATATGACAAAAACTCTGAAGGGGGAGGAGAGGGAAAGGGATCGATCGCAGTCGGATGGGGCATCAGGCATCAACTAATGAGCTTAGGATAGTACAAGCTAGATAGGTGGTCGGTTGAACGAAAATATTAACAGTTTAATAAATGAGAGAAACGAGATTATGGTTCGCTCCACATAGAGCGTACACGTTCAACGTCAGTAGACAGATGAGCTTCATGCAGGAAAGGGGTTATCCCACTGAGGAAAGTCGTACATGTGTTTTCACAGTCGGGCTAAGAGCTTCAGTCTGAGCCAAGTTATCCAGAAGTTCGAACAAAGACTCGAACTGCTGAAAAGGCCATGGACCAAAAGCTCCCTTTCCTCAGTGGGACAGTAGTTTCTTTGTGAAATCAACTGTTTAAGACACTATCTAGCAGGTATTAGAAGGAGGCGAATGAGCGATGAGAAGAAGAATAGAGCTATACGAACTGAGAACGCCCGGTTAAATCGTCATTTTCGATATCACACGCACCAAAGCGCCATTTTCCTCTTTTAGACGTTGATTCTCCATACGAAGCTGGCTCAAACCCTGAAACGTACAGAAATTGATCATCGCATCTACCCCGACTTCCGAAACACTGACACAGCAAGCCACAATCGACCCAACAAAGAGCCCTCATTGATAAGCACTTCTGTAAGAACAAAAAAGCAGAGCGGAACAGGATCTGTTCGCCAGGAAAGTGCGAAAGACGAGAATGAAAAAATCGCCATTTCGACCATAAAATAGGTCAATCGAAGTAAAGCGAAACAGGATCTCGCAGCATAATTGTATAGGACCTGATATAACTAAGACTCAACCTTTTGTTATCATGTAGGACACCCTCTTTTTACACCAACATTCCGTTGACGCCGTCACACGGTATAAGCGCATGGGAAAAAGTGACAGGAGAAAGTATGGGTAGCACTAGTAGACAGAGTTGTAAGAAGATAAATTCGCTCCTTAGCTAAAGACTTAGAAAGGAAAGCTTCGGGTGTACCTGCTGTCATCAATGCATCAGATATTCCACAGGGACCTCTCAAGAAAATTATGGTATCAGGAAGCAGGGGTAAAATAGTAAAATGAGAAGTGGTCAAGTTAGCAATATACCTCACACTGTTCACCTGAACGTGCACTTGATCATGTGAATGTTGTAATCTTCCGGGTCAAGGAAAGGAAATCTAGTTGTTAGAGCGCGGATTTAGTAGCCGCAGCACGAAATCTGTCTATTTCGAACAAAAAACGAATTCAAAACCAGATACAAAACTGATATGTTAGTTGATTAAATCGATTTCGTCAGTCTGATTACGTTCTGACCGGCTAGCAGGAAGACTGAGCTTAGCGAGTACGCGCATCATGGCCGCATTTTCTGTTCGAAGTTGCAAATTGGCCGCAGCGAGGTCGTCCAATTCCTGCATGCAACAAACCAAAACTACATAAAAGCGTACAAAAATTCACCATCCCTAGCCGATTATTGCCTACTACAATGCCACTCTGCTTAGCCAAATTTGTATCACATTGAAAGGTTACGTACTTTGAGCTGAATCTCGAGATCAGCTATCTTTCGCTCTAATGCGCGTCGTTCACTGTCATCTATAGAGTTGCCCGAAGCCGATTTTGCTATCGGACTCGCTCCGCTAGCAGGGGAACCGATTCGAAACCGTGATTGCGCTGTTCGTAATGACGGTACAGAGCCACTCTGAAAAAGTAGGATGCGTATGACCACTAAGAGCGAGGGAATGATAAATGGATTCTTTCAAAAGTTTAATAACAAAATACGAACATGTTCTTGTGCGCGTTTCAGTTCTTCAACTTCTTTTCGCAATCGTTCACACTCCAATTTCTCTTTTTCGTAGAGCGCTTTGTAGTTCAAATTCATTTCAGTCGGACGTGAATTAATTGTGTACTGAAAAAATGTGGGCATATACTAGTAACAACAGCGAAAACAAAACCTTTAGCTCAGTCAAAAACCGTACAGTAGCCGTTGTGTAAGAATTGTTGCCAATTGGTTGTCCAGGTAATCGGGGCTGCACTCGTCCCACCACAGCCGTTGGAGCAACATTCCGAGTTGTAGTGGATGTCTGACTCTGAATAAAAACGATGAATTGCAGAAAAAGAAACGAATCTAATTTTTGGATGGTTTGAGTTGAAGCTAGGGTAAGAACATAAGTTTGGTGGGAAACTGAACCATAAAACTTATAAAAAACATAACATTCTTCGAAGCTCTATTTGATGCATTGGGATGAACCAAAGAAAATAGTACATTAAAGTGAAAGCCACCGTACCACAGGATTGGTGCCAGTTGTAACTTCGACTGGGCCTCGAACAACATCTGGACGACCAGTACTCACGCTCGATACGGTTGGGCGAGTGAAAACAGAGGCGACAGTTCCAGCAACGCGGATAACAGTAGGTGCAGGCTCTGCAGGTGCAGTACGTGCGGCAGTTGTCGCACTGTTACCGCTTTCGGTGATTTGACGAACTGACACAGCGGCTTGTATATCTTCAGGAAGAACTGGACCCGTTCCTCGACGGTTTGAACGAGATACTGTCAAGCCCTACACAAACACAAGCGGCATAGGAACATGCTTCAAATGAGGGAAAAATGATCACGACATAACTACACAGCAACACAATACTAATTCTACTTGTAACCAATCAACAAATCATGTGAAGCCCTTACCTGACTCTTTCTTCGCATCCCTGAGACTGGTGAATTCGCTATTGAAGTGGATGATAGTGAGAGGGGTGCAACAGATGTAGCAGTCGTAGTCGCCGGAGGAGAACGTTCAGAACTGTTACGATCCACGGTGGCAGGTTGTTCTGAACCTCCGAATCAATTGCAAAAGTACCGGCAATAAAATTACAAATTGTCTTTACTAGTTCTATAGCAAACAGTCAACAATTCCTTTAACAAAAAGCGTTTCATGCCAATTTTACCTAATCACATCTTTCCTAACTACATCAAAAGTCAGAAATCCCGTCATACAAAAGATCTTAGCACGACGGAGGAAAAACGAAAGAGTAGGAATGATGGAACACATTCTCTAAAAGGGACATATGTATATGCATAAGCATCACAGCGTTCCCCACAGCTTCCCCAAACAGGAAGCTACCAGGAGGGGAAAACATGGACAGAAAGTTGCCAAATATGAGCCTCTTCCATGAAATGATTCATGCAATATATAGCATCGATGTGTCATCGAAATCATGTCATATGAAAAGAGAATAAGACAAAACTTCGAACCTCGCGGTGCACTTCCTGCCCGACTGCAGATTGACTCATCTGGTGAACCTTTTTCTCCACTTCCCGAACTTCGATCAGAACACATGGAAGTAGAATCGCGTTCCTCCGAAGCAAGACGTGCAATACCCTTAAAAACAAATTCAATAGACGATAAATTGTCAAAACAACCAAAAAATAAAGGGTAGAGCATTACAGCCTCGAACACTTCGTCCTCCATGACTGGCCACTGACCATTAATAAAAACTTAAGAACGAGAGTAATAAATTTCACGTACCGTTTCCCTCGGAATAGAACCGCTAGAGACGTTAGAAGGCACATTTTGACTAGCAGCTAAAGCTCGTCGCCGAGCATTTTCAGCCATTGCAATCCGACTAGCCTCTTCAAGATGTTCCTAAAGTCATTTCATAAAAACGATGAAACTTGACAAGCACATTGAAACAATGCTAACAATTTGTCATACCTTAGTCACTCCTTGCGTTGAACGGCGATGTTGCCGCTGCATCCTAGCCGTGTTTCGCCTTTCAGCTTCACTTTCAATAACAGCACTTGACTGCCACGGCCTTAAATTCTCAATTTGAAGTAAAGAAAAGGAGCAACAAATAAATGTAAGTCATCAGAGGGGTGAGCATTATTAGGCTGAAAATGGCCCTGGTTATCACTCCTGCACTTCAACCAGAGAATCATCTTACCGGACAAAAGCTATTGCTAATGTGTTATGTTGGTGAAGACTGTTTTCATATCCACGCCCAAAGTAACTTTAGTAGGGACAATCACGGTTGATTGAGGGAGAGTTAGCTACCAGAAGAAGTACTCGTGCAAGAGATGTGAAAGTTTAGTATGTATTGGAAGAGTCAGTGCACGTATTTGATGGGGTAAATAAATGGGAAGGGTTAGAAAGGTATAGTGAACGTTACTCTCACAGAGGTTTATAGTAATTTAAAAATGTGGCACCTCATTTTGCTAGGATTGAGTTGATGTGGATGAAGACCACGCGGCAATTCCCCACATACTACAGGAGGAGCGGCCTCGGTAGAGTTGACTAGTGGACGAAATGCAGAAATTTTGCTCTGTATGAAGGGTGAACAAGAGGAACCCGTAGAAAATGTCTGCGAGTCGACAGGCATAGGGTTGTTCACACGTGCAAATGATACCCACGGTAAATTTGAAGGTGTTGATTCCGATCGCTGCATTGGCACAGGCACACTACTGCAATGCCCATTTAAAGTGAAAAAAACGGTTCCGATGCGAAATCAGATTGGTCAAAAACGCCTATTCACCACTCGTCCACAGCAAAGCGAAATAGCGAGATGGGCTGTGGAGAGAGTAAAGAGGCGTTTTTGGTACCTCGCTTCGCTTCAATACCGCTGGTAGAAGTCGTAGTGATTTCGAGTAAAGAGTGAAAAGGAGCTTACTTCATTATTTCCACAGATTCACAGTAATAGGTCTTAAAAGTGTTAAAACCACCCCTATCAATGCTTGGAATTAGCAGATCTCAGATGAGAATAAAAAAAGAGCACAAGGATTAGCACGGAGACTACAAGTTACAGCCCTCCGAAAAAGTAAACGAAAAAGAAGATTGATTGCGACAAACACCCAAGCAATGAACCTTCCACAATCTATCTACCCTTTCTCTTCTACTCTCACAATCATTTCCACTCCTTAACATTTTTTTTATTAGAAGAGGAGCGTAGGCGTAGTGGCTGCTTAACCCAAAGTGAGGAACTTTCCTGTTCTAGCGTGAGGAAGTGCGCATTGTATTCAGATCAGTCCTAGCACAGATTCCTCAATGAACACCGTCCCCCTCATCAGTTTGCAAAAGCATAGAAACTCCTTTTTTGAAACAAAATTATCAAGAAATTAATATTGCAGATCTCCTATTTGATTTAGTTCAATTAGTTTGCTCAGTTAATTCAATCGCTATTTTAATTTCTTGCAGAAACAATAAAATAAGTGGCAAATCGTATTCAGAATTAAAACGTGGAAGGAACTTACGGTGGCTTCGAGAGAACAGATGGGCTTGCAGCAGTGAAAGGTACACTACTCCCTGATGACGTAGCCAACGACATGGACATTGGTGACGAAGAGGAATCAGACGATGTCGACGTCGAAGAACGAGTTCCAGACGACGCACTTGAGCTACCAGATCTGCAATTTCCATTCCCACTCCCATAAATCATACATGTGGCGATTGAACATGTATCCAAACCCTCCGAAGCTTACTAACAATTTGCAATTGAGAACGAGTTTCAGCTTAAAGTAACAACAAGGATCTTGAATAGAAGAATGAATCGTAATGCCTCACAATCCAACCGCATCCATGCAAGAGCTAATATGAATGGAATCTTCAAATCTTACCGTGTTACTAGTTGAACGCCCCGATTGATCCATGAACTAGGTTGTTGGAACGGTCGAGTAGGTATTGAAACCGTAGCAGAAACATGTTGATCACCACTTTGAATAGAGGATGTTGATCCGTCCTAGAAACAGACTGAGTTCACAGCCATTCCCACAAATAATTTGAAAATGAAAATCTCACCGATGACTTTGCAGAATCGGCTAAGGAGACAGGCACATTAGCAGAACGACTTAGGCCGACTGGCTTGGTGGGAGACGGTAATGTTCGTTCTGCTGATACGGTAGATCGTGTACATGACGGGAATCGTTCACCAGACATTTCCTGTGATGTCCTGAAGCACGCCAGTGGGTGACTTGCCGTGGAAAGTGAGTACACCAACATGAATTTGCTAATAAGAAAGCAACCTTTCTCTTCTTATTACTTCCCACTAAACCCACCAGCAATTTCACAAGACGAGACACTGTACATCTAGAACTTGCGCCCCACTTCATTAAGACTCTTCGTCTTCAAAATCAGGGATATCATGCTAAAAATCCTTTCCAGTCTATTTACTAGAAGTGGGTAAAGTGGGTTTTTAGGATGAATGTTCTCCTTCATAACCTGGTGTGGCATACTGGTAGTGAACGCAAAAATTGTAGCAACGTACCTTGGTAACGAAGGAGGTTCGCTAGCGCTTCTTTCTACTGACGAGATCTTTTCTTCAACTGCAGATGGTGGAGAGCTAGAATGACTCTCATTGCTGGAGGCATCTTGCAGCGATGGTGTCTCCGATGGTGGTGACGGCGATCTTTCTTCAATTTTTCGCAACTTCACAGAAGAGTGTAGAATCTCATTTTCGCTAAATCGAAAAAAATCATGAAACATATGGAAGCAAGGTAATATGAACTGCTTCCTTTTATTCATGATAATACTATGATAGGACAACATCAAAATATACCTTGCTTGATCTTTATGCTTTAACTCTCGTTTGTGTTCTGCAGAAAGTACACTAGTATGCTCCTCGTGGGTTAATCTGGTATTCTTCTCCTGAACAGTGAACAGATAAGAAAAGCATAAATATTGACCATAACTTCCCCATTTAAGTGAACTGATAAAGAACTGATAAAATGTTGAATCGAACCCATACCAAATGATGCCAAAAAGAGAGGTTAGCAATTTATCATTACAAAAAAAATGTTGCCCTTCTAGAAGATACCCAAATATTGGGTCCAGTTCAAATCTTCTTGGCCCATGCATATATTAAACTAGTCAAAATTAACCACACAAAAAATGAAATCACCTTATTATGTTTATTATGCAAAGCAAATGTGCTAGAAACACATAACAGCATACCTGCAATATACCAGCAGGAGCAGATGGTGGAGATTTCCGTTTGTCGACTGATCGCTCCAAATCCTCCAAGTACTCCACAATGTCTTTGTCAGCAACGGCCAGTACGTTTTGACCCTGACAATGGAAAGCTGTTATGTAAACTGTAACCTAAAGAAAAGAATACATATGAGAAACATCAGTTATAAAGATGCGATTTCCCAAAGGGAGGTGAGGTTGCAAAAGGAAGATGAGTGAAGACGAAATGCGCCCATATTTAGTGAAAGTGAAAAATAATTTCCACAATATTCAAAGTATATCTCACTACAAATTAAGAAAATTGACCACTAAAAGTTTCAAATGGTATGAAAACTTATAAGATGAAGAAATGCCCACAAAAGTCCGCAACGTTCGGAAAAAAGAACACGTGTACTTACTGCATAGTTAGTATCCGTGATACTTGCGCCGTGCTCGAGTAATATTTTACACGAATCCTTTTCAGCCCAATGGGCCGCTGCATGCAATGGGGTCCATCCGTCCTAAAAATAACGAAATACAACCATATGTTGTGGAAGAAAAAGAATAAAAAATTATTACACAGAAAAGCATCTAAGCTTTACACATTTAAGAAAAACTAGTAACACTCTCGAATGCACCTTGTCAGGCGCTCGTATATTTCCTCCAGCTTTTATAAGCAGCTCGAGAAGCTGCGTATAGCCTTTAGCGGCAGCGACATGCAAAGCTGTTGCCCCCGTTCGACGATGCGGCTGGTCGCTGAATCAAAAAAATGGTTGCAAAGAAAATATACAAAATCTAAAATTTATGCAACACAGAAAGTCAGTGATGAAGCTAACATTTCTTACCGGTACTCTCCATCGCGCAACCATTGTTGAGCATCTCTCATCATAATTGCTAACTCTTGATCACGACATTGCTCAGGAATAACTCCCTGATCACGGTAATCACGTTCAAGATACTCTCTACAGGACTCATCGTCAGCTAAGTCCAAAGCTAATTCTTTATCACTGCAACAGGCACAATTTAGAAAATGTGTGAAATAAACCTGATAAAAAAATACTCTGAAATTTGAATACCTGTTGATTACGTTAAGTCGAGCCCCGTTTTGACATAGATACTTTACTATAGCTAAATTTCCGCAGCAAGCTGCAGCATGTAGAGGAGTCCAACCCTCGTTGTCTTGAGCATTTACGTCAGCACCCTTTTCACATAAAAATCGCACCATTTCTGGTTTGCTGTCGATGACTGACTGGAATGAAAACAAACTTTAATGCAATGTTGCCAACACAGTAATGGCAAATGCATTGCGAAATAAAAAACAGAAAAATGTGTGAAATACCTGATGAAGGGCAGTCAGTCCATCAACAGTGGCAGTATTTATATCAGCTCCCTTGGCGAGCAGCTCTTCGACTTCTTCTTCATCGCCCGACATGCAAGCACTCAAAAAAATGTCGCTATCCTGAACAGATTTATTAGCAAATCGATGCTTTAAGCTCCACAAATATTAAAATTTATGCAAAACNAAAACACTTAGAAAAATCGGAAAGGGGACTTTAACTGGCTCTGTGGGTTACGCTATATTTACCAAGGTGTCACTGAATCGGTCGAAATACGGATAGGGGTCTGGCAATATCATGGAAAATTTTGCGATAGATCTCTGAATCTTCTAGCACCCCTTTTGAAAAAATTCGATCTGATGGGGCTTTTGGACAGTACGTCAAGCAATATCGAATTAACGTAAAAGTCAAAAGTCGATTACTTTTGGCAAGTGATTTTGACGAACAGACCTGAAATTTCACACGCGAATTCTTTCGACGATGCACGGGTTCAGCATTCATTTCGCTACTCTCCCACCGCTGCAGTTGCTCCTATAAATGAAAACAAATTCGATTGAAGCGATGGAAACGGTAGCTCTCAACGAAAACAGAATAGAATGGGGAACGTGAAGGGCCAAGTGAAATACGATACTGTCGCCTGTCTAAAACCTGTTCACATCACTCGCTGCAGAAATTTAGTGTGCACAACAAAGCTGTATTCTAACATTGTAGTTAGGAAAAACTGTAAAAACAGAGATTTTTAAAAAATAGGAATATCTGACTAAAAATGGTAACAATTAGCCACAATAATCAAGTAATATCCTTCCGTTCCGACATATAAAAAAATATTGATTCTCTCAACTAGTTCGAAGAAGTGGCAAGACAAGGGCTTAAATGCGTCACATTGTTGACATGGGTGCTTACGGCGCACAGGACATGATCAGCGAGAACGAAAAGAGTGCTCCGAAGAAACCTGCTTCACTCTTCCTGCACTTTAGCATGAGACGCAAGAGCACAGTCAAGAAATGAGAATAAAGTAGAGCGCTCTCGTCAACGACAAAGATCGAAATAATGCTGTGATTCATGTATGACTGAAGGTAATGTTGATCGATCGGGGCTGCTTTCATAGCAATGAAGAGGCGCAGCAAGAAGCAGAAAAGCTTGATAACTTTTTTTTCAATCGTAACATGACTGGGTCCACGACACTTGAAGTCGGCGAGCCGGGCAATGATGTTTTAATTTCACCCGTAAGAATGTAGTAGGCGAAAGCGAAAGAAAAAGACTGGAACTGTTTTTCATCCTGGTCTCAAAGGCGGCGAAAGGCAGGAAATTCGGGTACTATAGAAACAGTTTCAAAAAACTAGTTGGATACTTCCTACGCCCTTCCACTATAAAATTTCAAGGAGAGAAACTCAATCAGAAACAGTTTGCATCATTTAGCCACCCAGTGAATGGACGTGGTAAGAGGATGTGGGGAAGCACAATTTAGTCAGTTCCAAGAATGTGCTACCTACATTCGGGAGCAACTACTTATCACTAGTAAGGAAATGCTGCAAAGCATTTTCCTAAAGGTATGACTTCTCCAATATTTGCTACATTGTTGGAGCTCCCAATATAAACCGTGCTAATTCTGAATGAAATTATAAAAAGTCTTATCAAAGAGACATGTCTTTGAATCTTTTTTCTTGTCTCCTCGTGAGAAATCAGCCCAAGTACATTGGTGTAGTAGCCAAACTGGGGACATGAATTGGCGCTGGCTGATTTACCCAGTCCATGAAATCAAGATTATTTTCAAAAATTCATGGTACTACGAAGCAGTCATAAGTAAGTCATGGACAATTCATACGAAGATCATCACCTGTTGGTCTTGTACAAAAAGTAGGAAAAGATGGGAGCATCACATGACAAATTGACATGACTAATGTTGACCGATCACCCTGGTATACAGAAAGCCTCTCACTACTCAAGCGCCACAGCTTCTCTTAGGATCGATCACGTATACTGTTAACACTATTCGGTTTCCATGATTCGCCCTTTTTCATTGGATATCTGAGTCTGTAAGCACGATGATGTGTCCGCTTTGCTGCAATCAACCGATGATGACTCATTTTTTCCGGCCATGATGCTTCACTTCATCAATATGCGAATAGTCGAAACATGAAAAGGGGGTTTTATGAAGGAGGAAAGCAATGACGTTGAACACAGAACTAGAACACAGCTGACGTAATCAAAGAAATTACAATTACGACAGCAAACGAAATAATGGGTGCACCAACCATACTACCAGGCGACGAATTAATATGCCAACTACGACACACCAAAACTTTCACTGAGAGACTCCGATTGAATTCACTTTCCATGGAAAAATGCTCGGTGAGCGAGAGCTCGGTGAAGCGGCGGACTGGGAGGTTTACTCTTACATCAACACGAACTCAAGTCAGCTGGTAAACGTTGACTACGCACGCAATTCATCGATGTGAGAAATTTAACGCTGAGAACTGACCGAGTGCATAGCCGATGAGGAAAATATCGTGATGGTCAAAGATCAGAAAATGAAGTACTTGGATGTCCCAATAATCATCCACTAGCTAGTTTTGACAATACAGAGTAGTGGAAAAGTTGACGGACAGCAGTGGCTAGCCTCAAGCGGCTAGACAACAAAACGGAGGTTCCACTTGTTTTGTTTGGTTATGCGGCGAGGTAGCTTATGCCGGCGCCAATACCAGAATTACGGGCAGAAATTGGACATACAATACAAAAATTATTTCCGAAAAAAAATCAGACCGTGAGAAATGGGTCGATAGGGGAAGGAAGAAACGGTGCTTCGACGGCGTCATCGCCGCCATTCCAAAAAGTGTCTTTTTGCGAAACGATAAATAGAGTAAAGAGGGTTGATCTTCACTGGGAGAATAGCTATACTCAGTACGCAATTCCCATAGAAATCTGAAGCAGTCGAGCTAAAACGACAGCAGATTAAATAGTTGGCAGAACCAGAGCTACCATTCACTCTGCATATGAAGCGTCTCCTTCAGCGGCCTTCA
>UZAF01017778.1:12659-22999 GCA_900617895.1 Haemonchus placei
AAAATGCAGGGTAGTGGGACTAGTTAGTTCAACAATCGTAAACAAAACAAATGTAGAAACAACCTGAGTAAAGCCTTGCAGACTAGGAACATGGGACGATGACGGATATATGGAAAGAATGGAATTCTACAAGACAGACAGACACTGTTCGATGACGCACTTCAACTCAATAAAACAGTTGAAGCCATTAAAACAAAAAGACGGCAGTTTGGAAAGAACGGCAGGCGGAACAGGAACCATCATCATGTCCTTTAAACGACAATAGGATGACGTCGATATGTGAAAAGAATACAAGGAAAAAGGGACTAAAGATGGTTTGTAAATAGAGTTGTAATTTGATACCGTCCAAAAATATAGTCCACTTGAAAATGCACAAAACGAAAAGAAATCGACAACGGGATCACTTTCTTTGTGTATGCAGTGTACATATGAGCATTATTAACGTCAAAAATGAATTGAAAACTGATTTTCCCTACTAGATTAGATAGTTCTCTGATGAAACAGTATCAACCAAATGAGCACTTTAGGCGAAAACTACCCGAACACCCTTTTAACTAATATAGGGCTACAAAAAGACGAAAAACTACGAAATTGCAGCACTGCAGCAGCGTCAGGAACTCATCCGGAACTCATTCATACTTATTTTTAGAATCTATCGGGATTGGATCGGTCCAGACAAAATATTCAACAAGCAAAAAAAACGGAGGTGAGATCATTTGAATCGAAGAATAGCAAGGCGCCATTTATAAAAAACAAAAAATATTACAAACTTCAGACCACATACTTCACTCACACCTGTTTCTCAGCAAACGCTCTCGGCTGTGATTAATTGGTCCCATTGGTTTTTTGCATAGCTTTTTTCTTTGCAATCCATTGCATAGCGGAAATTTGTAGGATTCGGGAAACTACACTGAGCAAACAACAATGAACCTTTCTCCAGTATAACACTACACTGAAACCTCAAGTCGCTGGAATAAAAAAAGTTATGGGGCAGTTAAAATGCAGTCAGCTACGTTGACTTCACGTCGTAGTATAATCTTAGGGGTGACAGAAATAGAAAAATTACTCGAATTCGTAGAAAACTGAACAAAGCACATTTAAAACTGTTGAAAAGATAGTGATATTGTGTCCGATTTTTACAAATTCTCCTCGTTTAAATATGAAGCGAGTCCGTTTCAATCTTTCTCGCTGATTTTCAGCTCCGTTATCTCTTGATTCCCAGGTAATCGATGCTGCAATTTCAGAAATCTTCGGAGCACCCCCGTTTCTTATAGCGACAGAAATAATATTGCTATTTAACCAATCTAACGGAAGATTAATAATGCACTTAGTCTTATAAAATATAACACAAGAAGCAAAACATGTTTTTAATATTCTGATAAGCCTAATAAATGATGTCCGAAGTATGATTGGAATGATAACGGAAATTATGAAAAAGTTATGGAACCATTGCGTCGACACCAAGGAAATGGGGGTACGGGAGGAAGGAAAATTTGTTTCCAACGAAAGAAAAAGCAAAGTACCTAATCGATAAGCAGAAAAATAAATGAGCAGACAAGAACACTGAAGAAAACCGACGTTTGATTAAACATACCTTGCGTTTATTGATGACATTGTTGGTGATCAGCTGTTTACTTTGAAGTATACTAGCATGACGTGTAGCATCTTCGAGATCGAGTTCATCATCGTCACGTACCACCATGGTGCCGCTTTTCTAAGGGGAGGGTGGTCGAATCAATCCACACAGACAGACAGACAGACAGATCGCGACTGCTGCTGGGGACTGGGGTGCCGGGAATTGGGACCGACCGCGGGGCGCACGCCTGGGGATGATCGCGCACCTCTCGAAACTTGCGCCCTCCGCGTTCAACACTTCACCCTCTGCGTCTTGTACATCGTCGTGTTTGTCTGCAGACTCCTCTGTATCCACACTCTCTACTCTCGTACTCTCGCCTTCGCGCATCGATCGGATAATCGCGGTTGTACGTAATCACTATGGCCCTAATTTGCCCCGTTTCTGATCCCATCCCCGATCGAATGGTCTCTGGGAACTACATCGTTCTGTTCAGCACGGGAGAACACCCACAATACGATTGAACTATGGTCGTTCTGATAGAAAAAAAGCGGCTAGTGTGTCAATGTGGTCGTGTTTCGTTTTTTCTTGTTCTGTTCAGGGCAATTTGATGTGGGAAATGTTGGCCACCGGGTTTCCGGTCTTTCACATCCGGGATCTTCAGTTCCGGCTGTACTGAATACCTCTCCATCATGAGAGATATGCGCTATGTCATCAGCCACAATTGTCTCATCGCATTGTGCGATGGGATGATCTTGCGGGCAATGGGTGAAGGGGAAGGGGACCGCCGTCTTCGTCATTCGGGTGGTGGGTCAGTTGTATCCCCACAGAACGTTGCCCTCAACAACTGACTGCTCTATTTCTTACTCGTTAACCAGCCGTCGTTAAAAGATGATGTACTTGTGATTTCGAGTATTTCTTAGGATAGACGCATGACACCTGGGCCAATGAGTGCAAGAAGCCGTTTGGGCAGCTGTGACCGCATTGTCGCTGAGTCACATTGATGGCACCCAGCTCCGTAGAGAACTAGTCCAAAACCCGGTGTACTCCTATAACAAATCGCTTTCCCTACGTCGTTTTCTGTCGGCTACAATCCCCATAACGCCAGCTGCCCATACCTGAAATAGGGCCTAATTTGGGCAGGTTCTGCCTGCTGATTGCGGCCAATTGAACAGCTTTATTGTCGAACCTTCTCTTCTTACAAGCAAACCTCCTTTCTCAGACGAGGATGGTAAGTGGCAAGAGGTGGGACTAACCCAGGTAAACCAAACTCAATGATGAAAAGCTTCTTTGATTGTGGAAGATAATGATTTTTGTATTCTCTAGCCCATATATTTGTATGGGGCAAGTGCGAAATCAATCACCTGTGGAATTCTAAATGAAGGTTGAAAGTACGGCGCATATTGAAGGGATTAATTGCTGCAGACCTTTTTCTTTGTTTCGGTATTACTACTTTCCCATAATAACGACCACTATAAAATCGAGGATCAGAGGAGCAGGAAAGCTTCTTATCTCACTGAACATCTGGTAAAAGTCGGGGAAGACGGCTCGAACAAAACATTTTACAAATGTTTTCTATAGAAAAAGCAAAGACTGAAATCCATCACGGAGGTAGAACATAGACAAGCCGGTTTCGAAGACGTGGAGTTGGGTCCGGCTCACTTGAGAAGGAAAAGGGTAGGGGAAGATGTGGAAAAATGAAGTTTCTGGGGTGGCAAAACTTCCAAATTGGGTTATTTTTTCACGTAGGAACATTCAACGAACGTCGAATGACTATGCTATGAATGCTCCATGAATTCGACTTCTCTTAAATGCAAAGATCACGATAGAAATAGTTCCTAAGAAACCCCCCTAGGATAAACCTCTGAACCCCAACGATAGCACGTGGGACATTATCGGGTCCAGAAACCACCTTGACATGACGTTATAAGGGCTCCAAAACCGGTTTGGCCGACGTACTCACCCAAAAGTGGCCGTGTTATCATTGCTTTGTTAAAACTGCGATATCCACGATGAAGTGTTAGGACGCCGACGAATAGAACGCTATGTGGGAGGCACCTAGACGATTACAGACACATAATCTCGTACATCGCCAGTTCTTCGATTTTTTTTGAAGCCTTATATTTCGTACTATAACTTTCACTACTTCACGTGGGTTAGATATCTCGGGATTATCGTGAACTATGGTTACCACCCGAATGACTTTGGGGATATAAAAGGCCTGATTGAATTCATCGTAATCCGATCAACCGGCCATGGGTATTTACCATTGCCTCCGCCCCCGTTCGTCATCTCATCAGCGTTGGTTGGTAACGGTCAACTTTCAATTTTATTTAGGATTTTTCCACACATTTTATACAACTTACGGCTATTTTGTAAACAAGCACCATCATTTCAACTATACATATATGTACATATAATTAAAAATTGTATACATAATATGATCCTGCGGGGAACGTCCATGCTTTTCCTTATGTGGTCTTTTTTCGATTGTTAGTTATTGTATTTTCATTGATAATTACATCTAATTATTTATAATTCCAAAAAAATAATAAAAATAATTGTTTTATCTATAGTAACTAGTGAGTCAACTGTATGCTGAATGAAAGAGAACGTGAGTTGCTTATTGGTTCCTTTCTAATGCGCCACGCACCCGACTTCTATTCAAAATTGTAAGAGCGCTTGAGTATATAAATATTTTATCCTGATAATGACTTACCGTGCTATTTGGTGTCCGAATAGTTGGTTTCATGGGAACCAAG
This sequence comes from Haemonchus placei, assembly GCA_900617895.1. NCBI lineage: Eukaryota > Metazoa > Nematoda > Chromadorea > Rhabditida > Trichostrongylidae > Haemonchus > Haemonchus placei. The sequence goes on from UZAF01017778.1 coordinate 16,995, forward strand.
CGTTTTTCAGAGGCGACCTCCTCTAGATGATAGGTTTCTTGGTCTATTGCTGAAACAATGGTCTATTATACAATCTGCCAGTCTGACATGTTCCATGAGTTTATCATTATTGTCACGCCATCAGTCAATTTGAAATATTATCCATCACTTCTTTCCGCACAGCCAGTTTCACTCTATTCCCGTGTTTATGATTAGAATTGGCGATAGATGATGATACAGGGAATAGTCCTAATAATGTGAAAGGGGCGGGGAATAATTTCCCATAAAGTAGAGCAAGTATTAGTCCAACTCTGTTCACGTGAAAGAAGATAAAGAAAAGGAATGAAAAATAAGTGATTGGAGAGGGATCGAATGAAAACTATAAAGCGTTCGAAGTCAACCTTTGCTCTTGAGATGAGTCACCTACTTACCCTAAAATTCCATAGATAAGAGCGGTTTAGTTCACCGGTGAAAAATGAACTGGAATGAAATTGAAATCGAATGCAGTTACCCCTCTAACTCGATGGATGGATAAATAAAAATCGGAGAAGAAGTTCAGAAGAAGCTCCGCCCCTCAACTCTAGACCCCGCCCACTTAATGAACAATTCAAATAGAAAAATAGCGATTTTAACGGATCGCTATTTTTTAATCGCTGAAGGCAGAACTCACGATAAATTCAGGAATTCTAGTTTAATACGACGGAGTTGATGATTCACAGCAATGCAAAGCAAAAAGAAATCGCGAGAATCAGAGTATGAAGATTAATACAAGGCTATTAAAGACTAATAAAATTAGGAACTGTCCGAGAAAACGACGGCAAAAGTTGCATGGAAGGGAAGAGCTGTCCAAATGTGTGTGGCAGTACGCTGCTTGCGTGCAATATGTGCGTCCCGGTGCGAACGGTGCAACTCCTACAGCTATTGCAAGCCGTGAAAACTCGTCCAATTTTGGGTGTGTACTGGGGCTGAGCCGGATTTGGGGTCCTTATCCTGCCTTAAGTCGATCCAACAGCTGCCCTTGTGCTATCCTTGAGGATCACAGGTTCATCTCAAGGAGCATTCTCAGAAGCTTTTTGTCGTGCCCTGTGTCTTTAACCAATCCGTTTGGCTTACCACTGTGACAAAGTTTCCGTCGTACTACATCCGACTTACGAGTACGTAGACAGTTGTGAACTGAGCTTACTAGGCTAGAGGTTGAAAGGCCGCTTTACATAGACACCATCCGTGCAATCCAGTTTCTTCAAGTCCTGAAGTCTTATTCACGGTAATGAAAGGACAAGGTAGATGACTGTTAAGGGCACAACTCTTGGGAGCCCAAGCTGGAAATCTAAGGATCAGAAACCAGATGGACGAGGAGAGAGGCGTCACCGTGGCAGACGCCCGTTGTTAGGCCTAGAAATTTCAGAAGCTTTCATGCTCCGCCTCCACTGCGTCTATAAAGAAGTCAAAAAACGTCGTTGGTAAGCGATACTGGATGGTTTAGCTCATGCATACATATGAATTAAAGCCACATACATTCGGAAACGGTGTCGAGCATGTTTACTGGTTTTTGGAATCTAATTACAGTACTTCTTGGGCCCCTCGGGCACAAGAATGTCTCACATTGTTTCTTCAGCCAGCTGAGACCCCTTCGACTGTGCCAACACATCTCTATATGTATTCATCTCTAAATTACCTACTTACGGTCTTTCAAAGTGATCTGGATGGACCTAACGCTCCCTGAATTTCATCCCGATTCTCAGTGGCTGGTTTCCGATATGGGTGCCCATAGACTTGAGAAAAGAACTGCAAAAACCGATTGCAACATTTCGACCTCGATGAATCATCCATTCCACAAATTTATCAGAATTTTCTGAAGTGATTTCCGCCCTACAGCCAAATTAGAATGGAATAATTTATTCTTCATTGGACGCCTATTGCATGTTATTCATTTTGTTCCACACTGTTGGAGCCGTGGAAAGACATTAGTCGTCGAGGGAAAATTGAAAAATGATGCCCTCCACAAAGCTTCTATGGATGCTCCGTCGAGAAATGACCCCGTATGAGACCTTCCATTTAGAATTGCGATGGCTCTTACTGGATATTTGGCCTACACAATGCCTAGCGAGCCAGTGGCGTACTGGACACTGATGTGCGATGCAGCAACTCGTCCAGGCTACCGAACATACCGGACATGGTACTGAGCAGTTTTGGTAGATGGAATTCTCGCCAACCTTGGTATGACTCTACCCGACTACTCATGCCTGTGCTAGCTGTGGATGCGACTTATAACTCACGGAAGCAGTCTACAATTGCATAGCAACAGCCTATGCAAAGAGCTACCCCATCATTTGCTTCACGTATAGGACGTCTCCAGCCTTTGGGCAAGGATACGGTGTGGGTGATGGGGCAATACACCGTGAGTGTATGTAGACACAGGGTTAAGGTGTTTCTGGCACCACACCACTTCTCCACTTCACCACCTTGATCAATCCCCTCTGAAGGATGCGCCCCACTTTCGACATCTATTCAGAACCCCAGTGGCGCTTTGAATGCAAATCTGGTCTGCACAATGACTTGCGGTGGCCAGCCGATGTACATATCAGTGCGTTTATGATTCCAGAGGAGTCTGGTACCAATTAGCCGATCCTGGAACGATGGAAGGCTGATTGACCTAGGCGGACATCCATCCGGGATTCGAACCAGTGACCATGCGTATATTATAGCGCGGCACTTGTTACTACATCACCTCTGTCCTTATTTAAAATATGCGTTTACACTTATTGTTAGACCCACTTTTTGGAAATGAAGAAAATCAATAAGAGATGATATTTATATACGGTATGGTTAAAATAGTATAAGAAAGTTTCACATTCCATAGAACAGGACTGAGTGAATCAGAAGTTTTTCTTTGGCACTTTAGTAGCGTAGCATGTTTGCCCTGGTACCCAAGTATTCCCAGTCAATAAGTGGTGAAGTGTTTGAGAGCCTTTATGACTGGCGTTTCCTGTCATTTCCCTCTATTGCTGCCTATAAAGTGGGTATAAACTCATGGCAGGAAAAGGATTATGGGCAGTCATCGGATCAATCTAAATGAGCTTTGACATTTTTGGATTTCTGCGAATGATTTGTGATTGGGGAGGACTATTATATTCAGACCACTTTTTGAATTGAGCATAGAGAAAGTAGCAGCACTAAGCTCGGGGAGTCTCAGGAACCTTCTATGTTCATTTGTTTACTCAGGTGTTTATTTACTTATTTACCTATTCAGCCAAGAAAATATGAAACTTGATACACATCGGTAATGCCCTCAATCCCTCTCTTGCCGAGCATTAGGAGTCCGAGCGACTTTGTTGTTGGCTAGGCAGTAACTAATAGCCTAAACACAATCGAGATTTGGCAAATGCATACCCTCTACCTTCTTGTTTCCCTCTCTCCCTTTCCCCGCCCTCCCCATCTACTTCCTCTCCCTAGCTCCCCCTTCCTCTCCCCATTTCCCCTCCTCTCCCATTGGCTCCATCCCCAAGAACAGTTTTTAAGATCCTAAGACTCCAAAGATTAGGGAACAAACGATGAATGCCTACAAATATAGTCCCGATTCCTCAGGTTACGGAGAAAACGTTTTTGCCGATTTATCAGCCATTAAATTTGTTATCAACCCTCCGAGAACAAGAGCCGTCCGACTTGGGGTGATCCCGTCGAGGGGACAAAATGTACAGGAGAAATTTGGTCAAGGGTACGGAAAGAAAAGGGGCTGAGGTTTCAGTTATTCGGAAAATCATTACAGACAAGGAAGAATTCTAGACACTACGGTATAAAATAGAATTGGACAGTATAAAAGAGAGCGATCTATGCATAAGTGGTTGCAACCGGCTTTGAAGTAACGAATGGGTTTTGGGAGGGTGGGACTACTAGTATGGAAAAGCACTTGCGAGAAAATTTTCAAAAAAAAGTGAAAGGCCTATAATTTACGCAGGAATTGTGGGGAACGAGAATACTTCCCAACAAAAACGTCGTTGGGAAACGGGTCTCCATGGATGCCAGGTAAGTAAACAAAAGAATAAACAACGAAACCGCTTCTACTGCTATCGTAAACAGCAAGTTTGGGTATGAATAGTTACGAGACTCCCCATAGACTAGTATTCCGGTATTAGGTTGGAGTCGTGGAAAAGGATGTCCGGTGAGGTTTAAAAGGGCGATGAAGGTAAGGAAGCCTGATTCTTTTCAGTACATTTTCCAAAAAACTGGATTGTTCGGTGGATTTTCCTTCTCGATGCTTCGATCACTTCTGCATCGTTGAATCGCACCGGATTCTGTGAGCAAAAAACATCTGCATCGGCTGAGTAAAAGCTTTTCAGGTTGTTTTTGTGCATCATCTACTTTAGACGAGAACTAGTAACCTGATGGGGAAAAATACATATTGGAAGTATACTTTAAATTTGACAAAATGGCTATTCAATTGCGAGTGAGTCGTTCAGAGTTTTCTTTCAAATGAGCGCAGTAATGTGGGGCAAAAGCTCGATATTGCTCACAATAATTTCGGGGTATCTGTTTAGAGGAATTATTGAAATGATAGTTAAGAACAGTGCGGAAGTGGTGATGAAAACGCGAAAATCGTCGTATTCAGAGAAATAGAGGCGTCAAAAAGAGGTAAATTTAAGGGTTGGACGAGAATGTGACGACAAAAGTTGATGGAAGGGGTATTTGGACAAGTTGTCAAAGTGCCATTAGGTAGGGATGGCTAGAGTAAGCTGCCTTCCTGCGAGCAACTTGCGTGTCACTGTGTGAACGGTGCAGTATTCACNTCTGTTTAGAGGAATTATTGAAATGATAGTTAAGAACAGTGCGGAAGTGGTGATGAAAACGCGAAAATCGTCGTATTCAGAGGACTTTGAGCGAGGCTTGAAAAAGACGAAAATTCGAGGGTTGGACGAGAATGTGACGGCAAAAGTTGATGGAAGGGGTATTTGGACAAGTTGTCAAAGTGTGTGTGCCATTAGGTACAGATGGCTACAGTAAACTGCCTGCGAGCAACGTATGAATGATGCGACCTCCACATCCTCTACAATGCAGTGAGAACTCATCGCCTTTAGGTGTGTACGTTGGGTAAGTCGGTTTTGGGGTCCCTATTGAGGGCTATCTGAGCCATTTTTACCCTGGCAGTGCCATAGTGCTCTATTTAGGGGTCACGCACGGGTTCATCCCCAGATGCCATTTTATTATAAACTATGCCTTTGAAAGGCTAGTTTAGAGGCAAGTTTAGGGAGACCCATGAAGGGCTATCGAGGAACGAATACATGGCTCTGATTAGTCCCTATATTAGACGCGCTGCGTATTCGATTTCTATTCATAATTAACTACCATTTGAGCGCGTATTATCTCATACAACACCCTATACATAGAAAGTAACCACCGCGGCTCCAGAACTCATATTCGGGCACCCTCCAGACTTTCTTCCCTCGATTTTGAGCTGAAGCCCTCATACATATCTACTTGGCTTACCAAACTACTCTTTCGATCCATAAAGGGGCGTTTATTTTCTCGCACATGGCCTCATCTCATAGCTTTTTCAGCTTTCTGATTTAGTCGTTCTCATTTGGTAAGCTGTACTCGATTTTTACCCATACTCAAGCTGATTAGCAAAGGCGGATGAAGTGTAATGGCAAGTGGCGCACTACCACACTCATGGTTCGAGGATTGAGTTCTGGGTCCATACTCACCCAGGCTAACAAAGCCTTACATCTCTCCGTGACTGGCTGTTCAACACCAGACACGCGTGGGAAGATAAAAGCACTGAATTATACATCGGGTGACCATCGCACTACGTTGTATTCGCATTCAAAACGCCACTACGATTCTGAATGGAAGACGGAATGGGGGCGTATCCCGAAAGCAGGCGACTAATACCAAAAAGCTCTAGCTCCATGCCTTAAGGCTATTTGTTCAGATTACACTTTGAGAAATGTTCCCCACTCATCACTTGCGAGTAATAATACCGAGGTCCATCATCGACTTGCAACTAATCAGGTTATTTTTAATCATTTTGG
>UZAF01017778.1:23296-41681 GCA_900617895.1 Haemonchus placei
CCATTACTTACTCGAAACAGGCCACTCAAAGCTAATTGTTGTGGAAAAAGTAATGCAGCCTTTTGAAGCGTAATAACCACTGTAATGTGCCACCTAGACATGCCTTTTTATAGATCAAGCACTCGTCACAGGCGATAAGCCAGTAAACAATAAAGAGATCTTGGGGAGGCATAAAGTAAATCGGGACACCTCATGGTATTAGTGAGTTATAGGTGTGGTAAAGCATTGAAAAACCTACCGGCTCAGGTTGACGTTCCAAGCGAGCGTATGCGGTGCGCACGGGATGACGTCATAGCGGCGCTGCGTGCCAGTGAAGCGGCCGATGTGTTTCAATGAAGGCGGAACTGCTGAATCCTTAACAGCTCTACGTCCGTTTCTTTTAAATAGTGATGGGGCACACAGAACCAGTAGCACGTAGCAAGATAGGCTAACCGAACGTCAGTTCACCCCACTGAGCTACTTATCGTTGGGGCATACTGTCTCTGGCACATTGCTAGCTCATACACATAACCTGGCGCTCCGCTAGAGGGTTCTCCGCCGTCGAAGAGCAGTTACCACGGCGATGGACCCCATGGGTCTTCCTTTCCTAGCTTTGAACCATATTTGGAAGGAAAGGGTGCGTGAGTGGGTAAAGCGGAGCTATAAACAACTAATAAAGGTGAGAGAGGAGGATCTGGGGACCATTCTTTCACAATTTGGCTCCTTGCAGACAGTAGACCGGAGAATGGGTGAATAGAATTAATCTTTTCCCTCAAAGATTAGTCTGAAGGCCATCCGCTACCACTATGCTACACTTTACTCCTATTCAGCGGTAGGATCAACTGCTGACTACTGGAATTCTGGTAACCATGGAGAGGAACTCGAGGAAATTCGGCATCTGCATTGTCCCATACAGTATATAGGGTTATGGACCGGTTCAGACGACCGGTATGATTAAATGCTAGAAGTGATTCATCAAGTAATGCCTAAGATCTCAATCAGCTCAATTCATCTACCTTCCGGATGTAGAGATGAATGGCGGGTATAGCCACATACAAGTAGCAGTGCTACCACTACCTGCTACATTGGTCTTCGAACGGTATCGTACTTCACCCAAAACGGTCAAACCTCTCATCCCTCAAGTGTCGTGAACACTGTCCCAGATCCCTCTTGTGTTAGAAAACGCTGTCTTGAACAACAACCGACTTAGCAAGTTAATACTCAAGCCAATACCCATTCATATGTCACTACGATTACGAACGAAACTTGAGTAATGCTTCGAGGATGGCAGTTTGCTCCGAGAGGGCCCACATGCACGCTGAGGGTCTCTTCCTTTCCTTATTAGCAATCCATTTAGAAAAGGTGCTATTTTGCGGCTCCGAAGGAAAATACCGAGATCAGGGTGTCTGGATATGATGACCAACTGTGATTCCTATCCCGAGTCACTTGAAATCCCACTTACAGCCTATTGAAGGAGTGTAAAGTGTGCCTGAGTCAGATAGTCAGTCGTAAATGCGACTAACAACTCAGTAAAGGATTATTTACGATGTCGTCTACCCGTCTCTTCCGCGGCCGATCGATACCCTACCAAAAATTATTTCAAAAGATTTTGAAAGGATTAATAGCCATAATATAAAACGTAATGAAGGAAGCTGAACATTTATTCCATCATGAACATAAGACGACTAATCACGAGATATGAACACGTACAAATAAAACACAAATTAGCGCAGAAAATTTTTACAGATAAATATTCAGTGATAACAAAAATTCTCGTCGTACAGTATAGCATAGCTAGTGGATTACTCCCTTGGCTCATACAGGAGAATTTTAGTCACGAAAAACAGGACTGCAAGTCCCTCTTCAGGGAAGTCTTGTAAGAAGATGGGGCGACCAATGAGACGCGCACGAAGACGTGAGAATTTCCACCCATTCCGGTAAGCCATGCCTTTTCAAGCTATAAAATATTGGAGATATCAGGAAGTGCATCTAAATTGGGAGAATTTTCTAGATTGCTCTCGAAGAGCATTCTCTCGCTTCCCAGAGGAGCATAGTTGTTGGATCGGTTATTGTACCCAATCAAGAATCATCTGTGAACACGAGACATTGCTCACCTTTAACAATTATGGTCATTCCTTTATAAGACCCTGCCTTCCAGCAAACAAGGGTGAGCTAGTGTTACAGAATGTATGGGAATAAAACCAGTGCGTGATCGGGTTACAGTAGACGATGTAGCCCTCGTGGTTCTCAGATCCTTCACATGTTTCCCAACGCGGGTATCGAGGGAAAGTTGAAGGCAAGGCAATTTTCATAATCCGGGCAGTTCGTGGTAAATCATACCTGTGAAAGCAATCATCTAGCTTTAGCCCAGTGAACAAATTCGGTTCGTCAGGTTGAGGATAAACCTGGAATCTCAGTAAGGTTCTGCTGTCAGGACGTATGTAGTCAAGGGCGCTTCCTTAAACTACTATGGATTCTAGCCCCAGTGAAATCCTCGAATGGGACTCGCTAGCATTCCCATGGCTCAGACCGGGCTACTTAGCCATGCCGTGATACGTCCCGGCACGACCGATTGAGATTAATCATTAGTGTGAAATTAGGATAATCGCATGGCTATCGTCTCTAGATGCACACGAACAACGAGAATTTCTGCGATCTCAATGTAACCAATCCGTTCCTAAGAGAGAAATCATTTCGAAAAGAGAAAATTTGATTGAATCCTAAGAAAAATCTGCTTTGAATTTGTTCATACGAGCAAATGCACCTACTCGGTCATCCTAACAATCAAGGCCACTACTTGATGGTAATGGCTTTTGTAGAGAATTGGAGAGAGAAAAGAAAGAGACCTACGCCAAAAGCGAATCTGTCTGAAAGCGAATTCATCGTAATGCTGTATGATAATAAAGAAAAGGGGAGACCGCTCCCCAAGGGAGGCTCTTAGTAACTTCTGGCACCACTTTCTAGTAACTTGATTTCTCTAGCAATATTCGCCCTGGCTTTAGCTTCGAGATCCGCTCGCAATTCCTTCGTTGCATAGATATTCGGGATTTGAAGGAAAAATCGGAGCACCTGAAAGTGACAATTCAATTTTCAAAAAGGCAAAAACTAGAGAGCGAAAAATTCGATTGACTAGTTGTAATAATGAATAATTGATTTCTGTGGAGAATGAGGTGACGCACGCAAAAGGAACGAGAAGAAAACTGGTTTCCAAAGGTTCAGTGTAATCAAATGAATGAAAAAGAAAGAAATGTATCAATTTTTTTCGAGGTTTGTGGCAAAGATAAAAGGTAAGGCGGAGATGGTGAGAGGGCAGGTGAGGCACTATCACACAAGCATGATCCATGGGTCGAACCCCGGACTGATATCAGCCCACGCCATCCAAAACTTTTATGCCTTCTGGGTCTTTTGATTGGTAAGAGACTCGTCTGGGAAGATAAAAGCACTGGCGTGTACATGTCTAATGCGAAAGACCTTGTTCTTCAGATTTGGCAAGTATCTACAAATTGGAGGAATTTGAGAATGAAGAATATGACCAACTGGGTTCGATGATGTAATTTTGTATTGCGCCATGTATTCTATATTCGTTTATATTCATGGTGACATTTGGACAAGTGTACTGCTTCTACAACCAGCAGCATGGACTTGCTGAACCGGAGGTCGGAGTTTTCATCTTTTAGATGATTCCGGTCACTTGGTTGGCCTAAGAAAGACTCGATCCGAAAAATTAGTTATGAACTCTGAGCTGTAACGGCGCCACCTGTCACTTCTCCACCTTCGTCCGATTCAATAACTAGCCGGAAAAGGTGGATTAGAAATAACCTGTTGCTTTCAAGCACATGCTTTACAACGCCTAGTGAAAAGTCAATCCTGGTCAGAAGAAAATTTCTCCTCGTTTTCCTTGCCCACTTCTTTCGCATCGAGTGCTCGTTAGCCAAGGCGAATTTCGAGAACATCTTTGTACAGTTGTTTTTCAACTAAGCCTTCTCATTTTGCCTACTGCACGTCATATTGAATTGAGGAATGGCTTTTCAGCTTACATCTACCTTTTTCGCTAATAAATCTTACATAATCGCATGAACATCAGCGACCAAAAGCGATTTGGAACTTTTCAACGTAGCCGAGCTGATAGCAGCCTAACTCGCACATACAAAAAGATCGAATTTCTATTCTTCTGAAGAAAACCGGTTGAATTATCACGTGGATATGAAGTTAAATCTTACTGGATCCGGCCTGAGAGTCCTGAATCATAATAACAAGGATGTACGGCATAAAAGAAAGCGGGTCCGCTCTTGAAGAATACCTTCTTAAATGCTTCCAGTCAAGATAGTAGCGGTTTATGGATTAGTCTCTACAACTGGTAAAAAACACAACAATTCTACGAGCATTGTTTTAATCCTCACAGACGGTCTTGTGCCAAATAGCCGCCCCAGATGGGTCGATCGGATCAAGGTGTGTGTCCCAGGACAATAGCAGGTTTTGGGACTATGAACATTGCACCTGCCGTATCCCGTAGCTATAGGCTGGAATAAGGAAATGGTCAACCCACTTCCTGATGGATAGATGCTCCCGCTATCCTACCCACTATGATCAGAGGTACAGTGTAAGGTGCCAAGCCTGCTGGTATTTTGTAGCTTCCTATCTCACATTGGAGAGCCACTATACCAGAGAACTTACAACCACATTTTAACCCCGGCTTTCAGTCCTAGGGGTTTATAAGACTTGTTTCATTGATCTTGCATCGATAGGTGTCGGTTTTCCTAGTCACTTGTTGATGGGGTAATCCACTCTGTTCCCCCTCGCTATATCGGGCTCTTAAGAGGGCTATATTGCTGAAATGCTCTAGCACAAAGGGGGCCATCTGTTGTCAATGCGACGTTAGACTCGAACAAAAGCTGGTTTATGGGTTTTAATGGTGGAATTTAGCGTCATAGACACGGAAATGAAACGTGTTATAGCTTTTATTCGGTTCCACTAGGCAGAGAGGGAGGAGTAGTCCCCAGAGGGACGTTACTACGCATATGGTTTGGACATCAATCCCAGACTGACAGCTGCCCACCCAAACCGAACTTCAAATTCGTTCGGGGGTATCGGACTGGATGGAAAGGCTGAATTACTGGCTGAAATTTTCTGGCCGCTGCTAGTCAAGAGTATAAGCCACGCATTCAAAAGCCGCTAGGTTTCCGAATGGAAAAGATCGCGTAGGCGCATCCCATTGTGGTTCTGATCGTGTTAGATCCTTCATTCTCTTCTGTATTTTAGGGGCAAATAGTAATTCAAAACTTATGGAAATCCTGGAATAAACAAATTCCTCTTCGAAAGATCCGTCAGAACCGCTCAGCCCTTCGCCCAGGTAAACGTCCACCGTGATGGATCGCAATGGAATCTATCACACTATGGCATCCATACCACATTCATCAGTTTAGAAAGCGAGCGATGTGACTCAATTATCTCGTCCACCCACATAGACCTCCCAACAATTATACAACCCGAAAGGAAGCGACTACGACGTGATTGGCCTGGCGGAAATCGATTCTGCCCATCCCTCATGCACCACGACTCGAGCTTTTGCTTTCAACCGTTAACCACCACCCCCTTCCCAGTTGACCAGTTCCCTTTCCCTTCCCATTGAAATAATTCAACGATTTCTTTCGTAGAATGGAAAATGGGAAAATTTCATTGAGAAAATGGATAGAATGGCGCTAAATTTTTCATTTTCAGCATAGCAAGTAAAGTAAATGGCAGAAATTCCGAAAAAAAGACCCAAATATGCATTTAGAACCTTCCCAGAATTCAAAGGAATCTACACTTTCTCCAATAGCCCATGATTTCGCTAATGGTCTCCATATGGGTCTAAAAATCGGCTGGGAAATTTCCAAGTATATTAGTCAAGTGCGTGGCGTATTCTCAAATGAAGGATGATTCGAACAAAGTGCACAGGCTCTTCGATTCTCCGAACATTCCCATGAGAATAAGAAAAGGGATTTTGATTTAGCCAGCGGCAATTCGTCATCCCAATTAATCCAATGAAATACGAGAACTGCCTAAATGACAATGTGTGTCATTACTCATGTGGATTACTGGGTCCCTGGCAAGTGTCATAAAAGAAAAGGATTCTCATTTGTTTTGTCAGAAAATTGATAGAGGATTGTTCATGACTACATGATAGATGACGGAGCGAAACAAGCCTTCATTCAGAAAAAGCTGGGAAATTCTTGGAAGAGCCGACCTTACGGCCCCTATGACATTCCTAGAATAAATCAAGCTAGGGCAAAGGTAATAAATCAGATCGGACAAGATTCCTATGAGCCATGAGCATTCGAGGCTGGAGGCTTGTCAATATGTCCACTGAGAGCATGATTCTATAGAAGGATTGAGTGCTAGGAACACTTTTTTCTCTAGCAGTACCCCTTACCACAGGATATCCCTTTGTTGGAGAAGGTACACGGTACGGTACTATATGAAAAGGTTCTACAGATATAGAAAATTCCAGTTTAGAAGTAACCGGGATCAATCCCTAGATGGTAAAAAACTATCCGAATCTGTAAAAATCAATTTCACTGAAGACCTTCGGCGCCTGTTACCCACGAGTTCCCTGATCAAGGGTAAACGGACTTAGTTTTTCAATCTCGAACTTTCTCGTCGAAGAAGAAGAATAGTTACTTTTAAAGAGAACTTGTCGAAAAGCATGATAGTAGGCCCCCATTTCTGTNCCCCTGCATATTTGGCTTAGGCGATAATGACATCCGAAAGAAAGCCGAACTCCCACTAAGCTCTTTGATTCTCTCACAACCGCCCCAGCCAAGCATCTAATGATCGAGAAATTACGGAAGGCTTGGCGCAACGGGAACATGAAGTCCCAGGGAATGGTTTTCTGATCGAATGGGACTGTTGACTGTACCACGTGTTGTTGATGCAAGCCATTTCCCATATTTGCTATGGAATAAATGAATTTTGCTTCCTGTAAACAAAAACAGTATTCAACAACAATTTCGGTCCCCTTGGAACAATGGTAAGAAGCAATATAGTCTTTAAGAAAAACGGAATATATGAATGAATGACAAGGAGGGTACCTGACGATAAGTACGGTAAAGCAGGTAAAGTAGTAAGAAGTAGTTAGTTAGGTCTAAAGTTGTAGACAGAAAAAAAATTGTTGACTCAATGAAATATTCAATTAAGTGGTGAATCAGGTATGACATCTCATTGATTCGATAGGGACTAGTCCAAGAGAGTTCAAAGCAAGAGGGGACCTAAGAAAGGGGCTTCTTTTCTTGTAACGCTTTCATTTTCTCACTGAAGTTTCCTTTTTCTCTTGGTCAAAGCCGATTCATATCCATTGGGAAGAGGGATTATCTAGGTAAAGACTTTGTAAACTAATCTGAACGTAATTCTGTTAGTGAATATCTAGTGAATCCCAATTGGCCCTTTTCCAAGTGTTGCCACATGATTTATAAATAGTTTTAATGGGAGAGTGAATCAGAAAAGTTCTAAAAGACGGTGATTTCCTTCGGTCAGTGAAATTGCACGTTCAGCTGACAAAGCTCACATGATTTGAAGGAAGAATGAGACAAAAATTCTTGGAAAAGATTGCAAAGTTGACAAAAAGCTCATGACCCTACCTAATTGAGGCGTTGATTAAAAGGTAGTTCACTCGGATTTACTTTCCTAGAGCAGTATGGTCGAAGACCAATCGGAAATCATCTAAATGACCCTAGGTTGCGCCAGGCATTTCGCTTCTATTCCAAGGAGTAGAAGAGATGGCTGAATAAACTGGAGAAACAATATTCCTGCTCTGCCTGCCAAATGGCTTTGTTCAGTGGTTCTATAAATTACTACAAATGGTGCAGCCGGACCACTTCTCTCCACCCCCGGTTCCTGCTGGGAGCCCAAACGAGCCGAAAAACGGCACTGCTTGGGATTTTTGGTGATTAGACTTCCATTTAATTTTCTCACGGTACAGACTTTTATCATTAATATGGTGTTTAATCCTTTAGCAGAGAAAGTAATCAATGGACACGGTGCTTGTAAAGCGCAAGTACGGGTTCGTGTAATGTCCGAGATCGAGGTTCTGATCAAAAAAACATTCTAATTGGTTTTTTTCGAGTCGTACTTTGCTTGTCGATCCCGCGAGAGCTGCTCTAGGGTGCTTTGAGCGGCGATAAATAGTTTGCAAGTAATTGGCAGTAATGAATGCATTCAGAATGAGCAAAGGCTACTGAATTACTTGTGGTCATGACTAAGAGGTTGTACTAAAAGTACATGAAGGAACTATTTGAGGGTTACACGATAGACGCTTGAGCTTGTGAAATCCCATCCTTAGGACTGAGCAAAAAACTTTGCCATCTACATACCACAAGAATGGCGAGTAACCGGTAAAACGCGATGTACTTTCGGTCATTCCATCGTGAAAATATCAAGTCCATATTCCAGGTCATCCTGTATTCACTGCAGTGAAGTGAAAGAGAACTTGTACTAATTTGGACCTTACTAGTACAGACCCCTCAGACCTTACATCAGAGCGCATCACCAGGACGATTGAACTTGCCAGTCCATTTTCGTTACTTTGACATTTACTTTTAGATACTCAAAAGTCGGCTCAGATTATGTGGACTAAAGGGAATAAAGATGAAAGAATCGAGTTTTTGCTGTTAATCAACCCAGTTTATGGGATGCGCCCCGCATTCAAACTCCATTCAAAGTCTGTGTTAAAGGCATCTACGCCCTACTCAATGGTTTGCTGTGGTGGCCAATGTATAAGTTAGATTTTTATGCTCCCAAGTAAGTCTAGCGAACGTTTATAGACCTCAGATGGATTGACGGCTCGGGTGAACTGGACAAAGCCTGAACTCGAGACCATGCGTGCTTGAGAGGGGGACAGCACTCCAACCCGTACGTCCTGGCACCTTCTTAAAATCGGCCTTTTAAACTACTTAACATTTACATATTTCTGCTACTTCTACTGTCCTAATAGTCGCAAAGGAACAATGTGGAGTAGGTAAGTGGAGCTACTATCGCGTCCAAGATCGCAGATCGAGTCTTTCCTAGGTCAGTGGGATCATATATCCACCTAATGTCTGTCGATTGCGGCTAGATTAGTATGAGGGCGTGTAAACATCAGCTAACCCATCAACAGCTTGAGTAAACACTTCTATGGGGCAAACATCCTGTCAAGTACCCTTACATATAAGAATAGAAACTGAAATGCGTGGCGCACTCTAAAAATATGCTAACTCTGATATCACGATGATTTTTCGGCCACTACGATCGCAGTGCAAAGCTTGAGAACAAATAGAAAGGGCGTCTCTGGGTAGTCAAACTTCGGCCAGCGCCAGGAGTCCATCGCCTGGCTTTTTCCTTGGAAATCAATCGTTTTCAGGCCTTTTGAAAAGCATTTTGAAAGGGACGGAATTTGAAAAATTGATGGCTCTCGGGGCAATGAAATGAATTGCAGAAATGCCAAAATAATATGCAAAAATGAACGAATTATCGAAATGTCCCCACCTTTTCCCGTTGCTTTCGATATTCTTCATCACTCAGATGGCTGTATTCCTTTCGTTGAGCCTTTTCATGCTCGGCAAATCTGAAAAAAATGCGAGTACGTGGCGTAATGGAGGGAGTCGCCGACGACATTTCGCAACCTACTGCTCCTCGTTGTCTCCAAGGAATGCCATATCGAAATCTATGAGATAGTGTACATCTTCATCCCCTGAGACTCCTTCTGTCAAATGGGCATCAGTTGAATAGGAACCTGATGCGACTACCAGATCAGCCACGTAATTCTCCTAAACGACCACGATAATTAGCGGCAGTCATCGCCTCCGAGTGTTTATTCGCCTCGGCAAAAGAATTCTCTCTCTCACTCTCGTCCTCAGTCAATATCTCTACATCACCACTGCCACCGCCGTCATCGTCGTCGTCGACGACGACCCACGACCACACAACGAGGACGACGACAACGGCGACAAACTCTCGCACCGGACGGACGGACATATTGATTTTGGCAGAGCCAGAGTTGCTATGACGCATACTAGTAATGGTACCCATTCCAGATTGGGAACGGTCACATACGGGGGGGGGCAGATGGAAAACACTTGCCCTTGTCTAACACTTGTGCGAAACCCGAGAGATCTGACTTTTGCCCTTTAAAAATGGGGACTAGGCGAGACAGCTGTCAGGAGAAAATTGCTTAGCCGTCACACCACACTGACACTTTGCTATGGCAGCTGATAACATATTCTCGGAGGCCAACATTGGTAGGGAAATCGTTACAATCGAATAAAAAACGAACCGAATCCAACGTAGTGTCCTGCGCAAACTGATGAAGTAATTGAGCGCTTTTTTCGGCATTATCCGAAGCAATTGGGTCATAAATAGCACTGAAAAATCACCATCAAACAAGGAATTAATCGAGAAAAAAGGAAGGAGAAAAGGGATGAATGGAGGAACCTACTTTTTGAAAAAGATGGCAAAAGCGGTGGCATATCGATCCTTCAGATGATCTTTGTATTTATCGAACAAAGCGAACATGGCACAAAGATGAGGAATACCACTGAAATTCGAAAAAATCTCTTCGAAACGTCTTCAGGACACAGGCAGTAAGTAACCAGTAACGAACCGAAAGGGACGTGGCCGATAAGCTTCGATGATGGTTTTCCACCATTTCTCCCGAGTCGGTTCACATAGGAAAGTGGTCAAATCCCTCCAACGAGACGCAAGTTCACGTTCCATGTCGTCTGAAACTGAACTAAGTAGTTCACATCAGTCAGCCAAGGACAACAGAGGCGGAGAGCTGGAGAACGAGGGGCTATATGGGGGGTGAGTCGGAGTCGATAACGTGATTAGATGAAGACGCGTGCAATAACAATGAAAAATGCCCCGCCCCTAACGACAAAATCGACCACCGCTCTCCCATATGAGGCAGTAGGATGAGTGTGTGGGGATAGTGATGTGGGATCGACAATAGGATGTTGTATGTCTTGCACTTTCAACAGTGCAATCAACGAACGTTGATCAGACAATGTGGGAGGAGAGATAGGCAATGGAGGCGGTCCAACAGCATACATATCAGCACGAAATAGGGGTGAAGAGGGTTCAGATGACGAGAGGTCTGCTGATGATGGAGGAGGGGACATTGTGAAATGAATTGAATTGCTGGCAATATTGGATTACATTCCCATCAAAACAGCCTAGAGGGAGGGGAGGGGGGTGAAATCGGCGATAGACGTTCGGCTAGACGGCCAGGAATGTTGTTGGTATAGATGTGATCAACAGATAGTGCTGTGCATAGGTCACTCGATCCCTGCAACATCTAGGAAATTCCTGAAAGTTGAAAGTTTCACGAAACTGGTCCTTTCCTGAAGTTAGTGGTCATGAGAGATAGGGCATACTCAGGGTTTTTGGGAAAACTTTGAATATCCTCCTCTTTCTCCGCAAAACTTCGGTCTGCAAATGTTTCCATCCTCTCTAGCCTGACAAGTTTCTTGTGGGGAACCGAAGATGAATGGGAGAGACTTTATCAATCTTCGTCTCATTAAATCATATAAATTAAATCCTATCCCCTTGAAACGATTCCCCTTCTTTCTGTCCACCCTGCCCCTTCGATCATTTACATTAAGGAGGCTATTACCACCACCATTCCCTAATAGGATTTCTTTATCGCACAACTGGGAATGGTCTCCGATTAGCACTACCGAAAGGCTGTTTAATGAGCACTTCTAACAAGTTTTTCTTCCTCTGAACTGGTATTTTACTTTTTCCCATGGGATTACTCGATACGACGGAACAACTACCTTCCGGTCAGGCCTATTACCATGAAACACCTGTTCCGCTACTATCATTGGGTTTTTAGAGCGCAAAGCCTATTAACACATTTCTAGAGCCGATAAGCCTCTTACTAATCAATGGTCTCCATGGAAGTGATCGATAAACGGGAACTATCGATTTTTATGGTCAAGGCATAGATGGTTTAATAATTTACACATAAAGTGGAACGAAGTGGGATGCGCCATGCATTCTTTTGGAAGTTTTAAGGGCTTTTTGCTTGCAACAATCTTTGAAAGCGGATTTTTTTTTCAGCGAAAAGCTTTTTTTATATGATGTGTGTTTAAACAAACGGGCACCCTGTGCCAACGAATGAGAAAAACAATTAAATAAATTGATTTCATGACTCAGAAACAGCTGATCTTCCCATGGAAAAGTGCGAGTCGGGATCTTTGAAGCAAAAAGAAGTGATGTTTGGTCGGAAAGAGGATAAGAGGCTTATGTCTGCAGCTAGGAAAGCCATAAGCTCGATCCCAACTGCTTAGTTATTTACTTGTTTACTCACTAAACTTTTGGGGTCACATCAAAAATAGTGCTGGAACCCCGTGCCCTGGTTGGCAGCTCGACTGATGAATAGTCTCAGTTATAATATCTACGTCTGAAGCCTCAAAGGAATCCAAAGATGGATTTCAGCCTGAAAATGAATAAAATGCATGTAAATGACTTACATTTCAACTAGCTAATCCCTTCAGCCACGGCAAAGGTCTAAAAGGAAAATTTTCCAGAGAAATGTTTTTGGAAAGTTGGTATGCCATAGGTGATGGATACTGTAGTTGTTGCAGACACAATTAGTTACCAAGTAACGTGAGAAAAAACTTTGGGACACCCAGTGCCACCATTAATGGTCCATTCTAGTTCAATGGAATGTCAAAGTAGCGGAAGTCATTTAGGGGAAAAGATTTTCTTATATAACGTCTGATTGAGTATGTCGCGTTGATGGAGTAAACAAAATCGATCAATAGAAACAGCCAGTCAAGAATCAATTTCTTTGAGAAAACAGATCAACCATTTTTTNTTTTTTAGGATAAAGCCTTTACTTGTTTATTTACTCATTTATTTATTTGCTTATTTACCCAATCACTTACTTGTTTGGTGCCATTACTGTCAATGATAGGGAAAACATTCTTCAACCTACTTGGTTCGGCCGTCGTCACTGAGCAAAGGTTTCTTAGCAGGGAATGCAGCAGAATATTTTTTTCTCTTTTTTCAGTGGTGGCCTATCCCTTCAGTGATCATTTGTCTATTACTTATTTATATGTATATTGGTATTTATACTACTTATTATTATTATTTATTTATATTTATACTTACTTGTATTTTTATATTTACTTTTGTTTGCTCATTCATTTTTCGGTGTCATATCCTTCGGTAATGGTGGGAACCCAACCTCAAAGTGAGCTACATACTCGATGACAAATATTTTTTTGAAGCAGAATGCCATCACGAACGGTTTTTCACTACTGCAGGAATGGTCAAATGCATGGCGCGTACTGCAAGGGCGTATGCTAGAAACAAATTTGTTTGTTCTTCGATGAAAGAAGGACTAAAATATTTTGCCACCATGCCATTCGGCTCTTTCCATTCGGTTCTTTCAGAAAGCTCGCAGTAAGCCCTTGTCAAGTATGCCTAACCTTGTTAGGATGCCCACGAAATGACGTTCCCAGAAAAACTTCAAATAAGGGTGCCCAAAGTACCAACACGACCAGATAACGCTAAAGTAAGCTCATGCTAAGCTGATGTTCGGACCGTTCCGTTGCAGGAATCAATAAATAAATTCAAAAAATTGGCAGAAAGGTTTCGGGTATGGATTTTACGATTGCGGGAGTCTAGTAAAGTTATTACAGACGAAAATTATAGGAAATGAAAGAAAAAATCAAACAGGCGTCTGGAGAGAAGGAATGGGGCCAAGTGGAGCTGTTGTCGCTAGAGTATTGAATAGATCAAATCCAGGGTCAAGTCATTTTTTTGCCAAGTTCAACGACGTAAAGTAAACTTGTTAAGTTTCAGTGCACATGCTTTTGTATCTGGTGATTTCTGATGGTCAAACTCTCAGGAGTCATTCTTAGGCCTGGCATCAACTTGAGATTAATTTCTTTGGGAACAGGACAGGACAGTCAGACAGTAGCTGAGACCTGCTGGAGAGGGAGGGAAGGGGAAAGCCTCAGACACTACATAGACCGGCTACAGAGGTCACAATGTCCATAAAAAGTGCTCTTCAGATTGCCCCTACTAGTCTAAAAGGTCAAATACGTGGCGCATCCTCAAAGCAGCAAGAATTGCCGGCTGCAAAAACTTCAAACTCCTTCAGTATAATTAGCTTGTCATTGTAGGAGATCTCCTTAATTTACATTTATATCCTCCCACTCCCATAAAGTTCTCCAAAGGATTAACCTTCACTTTTTTTTTGGAGAAATATGAACAAAACGGTGTGAAGTCTTCAAAATGCTTTAAACTCAGGTTCTCCATACGATGGTTAAGAAAAGGTGCTCTTTGAAATGGGTCCATACCCCATAAGCTACTCATTTGAAGTTTTCTGCCATTACAGAGAAAGTCCGAATTACCTAACCTCAAATGTCGGGGCTATCAAAAATTTAAAGAGAGCCAGTATAGGATAGGTCTTCTTCGTAGCTATGCCCAGAACATATGTATAACCGGCTGTAAAGTCTCTGGCACTAGTCAATCTTCTTTAGGATGCGCCCCGAATTCGACTTCTATTCAGAATCGTAGTGGCAAATTGAATGCATCTGTGGCCCATACAATGGCTATCGGTGGCCAAACAATGTACAACCCAGTACTATTATCCTCCAAAACCAGTCTAACACCAATTAATTGATACGGTGATTAAAGGTTTGGCTAGCCTGGGAGGGTGTTGATCCGGGATTCGAATCGGGGATCATGCGTGCGTGATAATGCGCCTTCGATATGTTACCCTCCTACGGTACTATCTGAAAAGTAGTGGGATGAAGAAGAGTTATTGACTACTGCGAGAAAGGTTTACTAAGACAGAATTTCCCCTGACTTCTCACTGGGCAGTTAACCTTTCTGTTGTGTACATGTACTTGATGTTTGTTCAGAAAATATCAGCTCTTCTCATCTTAATGCCACATCGAATATCACGAGATTAGATTTATCATAGGGATTCGTAGCAAAACGACCACGTGCCACTCATAAAACCCGTGAATTACGAAGATAAGAATTTATGATAAGGGCCTCAAGGTGGCAAACAGAACCGGCTACCCGTAGCTAATTTATTGGCGAAAGTAGGCAGAATTAATCCTGGGCACTATCTCAGATTTTAGGTATAGATAGGTAAGTTATGACGGGAAAAACTGGTATTTACCTTTGCAATATGAGCATCAGAATATATCGACCAAATGAGTAGGCGAATAATACAGACTATAAATATACAAATGGGAAGACCTTACTTCTTAGAAACGTCGGCTTTCGTTATATAATTTTTATTTCCGTGAAACAACTAGAAGGTTCAATACAAGGTACAATGACCAATAATTAATATTATATACAAAATCATCTAAGAATTTAAAAAATTACTCTTAAATCAAGGTAAAAGAACACATATTTGGAAATGTTTTGCATTCGTAAGCTTTCTTCTTTCCAGAAGTGACCGAAGTTTACGGTATGAAGGTGCAGCCAAACAACTGAAAACATCGCAGTAAACCAAGAAGTCTGTAAAATTCAAAAAAAAATCACACTTATTAGGAAAGGTTTCCGTAGTCCAGAAAAGTTGCAAAAACTCTAATGAGATCTCAACCTTCCAAGTGGGACATTCAAGGGTTCAGAAGATTAATAAAAAGTTATTGTATCGCACCCTTCTGAACAGAACATCGACAGACTGGTCGGAATTGATGTTGTGATCATTACAGTTCATGAATGACGTGACGAACGGTGGATTGGATTCCTTAGGCGAATCTTTGGTGCCAATCGTTTCCAGATGAAAAGCTGTGGCTGACAAGACCATGAAGAATACCAAGAATACGGGAAACATCTTCTGAAACTATTGATTAAAGGGTGTATGCATAATGGGAAAGTGTTGAACCCTATGACCCACTTTTGTTTAAGCCTGCGAAGGGTTCTATGAAGGGTTGGAAGAAAGAGTGCGCAGAATTGCTCAAAAGGGCTTCAAGACTAAATGCTTGACCCAAGTTTCGATAGATTTCAACGGCGGAGGGGGTGGATTCGAAATCGTAAAGAAGTACACGTTGAGTAAGGGTAGACTATTCGGTCATAATGTGGATAAATAAGCAAGCAAGTGGTAGATGGATATATTATGCGCTTAGACTTGGGTAGTGCTCTTAAAACAGGCTTTGTGGATTCTGCAAGAAAGTCCCTGGTAAATCCGATGAATTACAAAACTTCCGGCAGATACTTCGCTCTGAACCTACTGGAGTGGGGCATTCAAAAAGGGAAGTGTTTGTAACCAAACGAATTGCCATTATCTATTATTCGCTTGCGATTAGCCAATCCTTTAGAAGGAGAAGTTTTGTAATTTAGGAATAAAAAAGCAAGTTCATTCCCGTTCATTTTCTTATCAAAGGATAATCACACAGTATACTTACGAGTATTTTGTTTACTTGCTTATTACAAAACTGGACAGGCAGAGAGCTGAACTCATTCAGGAATCTAGTATGGAAGAGAGCTATATTTAGTCGTGAATAGTGTATGGGTGGTGTGCAAGGTGATGTCACCACACCAATTGGAAATTGACAAAATGGTATCATCAGACTCCTCTAGGAAGACAACAGGTAACTTTCAAAGTCAAAGCATCGACTTCTACAGATTCAGGTAGGTACTCAACGTGTACCCAAGTCCCCTACAATGTGTAAAAGGGAGCAAACTTGAATGAAAGGGAGAGGCAAAAATTCAATTTTTTTAAGATCCAAATTTGCTCATTTTACAATTTCCACGCTTTTTGGACCTAATGAATAGCTCGACAATCGGAACGTAAGTCATCACAATTATTTTCCACGGTGAACCTGAAAATTGAGATCAAAGTGGTAGTAGTAAGCTGTGGGCGAAGTGTATGAAAACTAAAATTCTAGAGAAAATCTCAAGAGGGATAGATCGATCCCGAAATATTCACCGTTTTCTACCCTTTGAACTATGACACGAAATATTTCTAAAAAAATTTAATGTGCTTCGTTCACAAAAAAAACCCAACCAAAACAAGAAGACCGAAGCTGTGCCGGTGAAAAAGGGTGAAATGTTATTTGGGAAGGAAGGTGGAAGTGAAAAACCCGTGTATNTGAACTATGACACGAAATATTTCTAAAAAAAATTTAATGGGCTTTGTTCATAAAAAAAAACCAACTTAAGCGAGTAGACTGAAGCTGTGCCGGTGAAAAAGGGTGAAATGTTATTCGGGACGGAAGGTGGAAGTGAAAAAACCCGTGTATGATGTTGTTTAACTAGTAACACGCTACCATAATATTTTGTAACATACACGAATGCCAATTCATAAATACCTAACAAACAGTACACCTTCATTGTTTTGGAGGCTGCCTAGTTACTGATCTTACAAAGCGATTGCTGGAGTCTACAACAACGAGTAGAAGTCACTAAAATCGACCCAAACGTATGAAATGACGAGAAAGTTAGAAAACCTAAATATTCAAAAAATTGAAAGGATTATTGCAGAGCTTTTAAATATAAAACTGCATAGGAGAAACAGAATATGAGTGGTGGATCGAAAAAAAAATTAAATAAACAAATCAATCAAAAAAATCCACTGGAAACGGTAGATCAGCTAAGCGGGATTAAAAGACTGTGTTCATTATTGATTGATTTGGATACTATTGAAAAGGATTTTCTGTCCCGAGTCCAATGCTTGAAGAACTACTGTTACTGAGAGAGACTGATAAGTTGTGGCAGAAAAGGTGAGGCAAATTTTGAAGAAATTACCTTAGGTAGTCAGGATGAATATATATAATTAATTTATTACAAATTCTCTGTTAAAGAGTATTGATCGGATTGTTGATCAACTGCGATCAGCAAATTTTTCTTGCAAAAAAAAAATTTTGATGTTATTGTTGAGAAGCTCAAGTAGAAGTAACTTCCTATCACGAAAATCCTATGTGAAAATAGAACTGTAACAAAAAACGGAAGATGTAGCTGAGACAATCAGTGAGAGGCAAATGACGAATGATGGAAAATTCCCCGGCCTGGGTGTGCGCGAGTGATTTTCTGACTAGCTGCCAATTGCATGTGATCTGCAACTGCCATGATCAATCATAGTTAATCCGTTATTCAACAAGTTAGTGTCTTTCTATAATATTATAATTACGGTATGAAATTCATATGCAATCAAGATTTTTGAGGAAGGAAGGTGTGCCAGTTGCTCAGAATTGAAGGTTTAACAGATTGATGTCGCAGAAGAAACGAACAGAGAGACAGCATTATCTAGCAATTCTTCTTAACGATCAGTGAAGGGAACACAGATTAAGGAAGAGGAGTTCATGTCAATCAGGTAGACTAACAATTTCGAGTGAATTTATCGCAGTAGATATCGAAAAAATTGGAAAGCTCTGTGGGACTAGGGTACAAAGGCATGTCTGCAAAACTATCGCAGTGA
>UZAF01017779.1:4671-14696 GCA_900617895.1 Haemonchus placei
ATGTGCACAGGTAGTGTTCTTATGTAGTAACCCCATGAAGTCTTCCCGAAGGTTCTTCCCGGAGGATTCTGAACTGTTGCGAAATCTCAGAGGATGCTCACCGCACATCCTAATAACTACTGCTATCCCCTTGTTTGGTGAATTCGTATAAAAAGAGGCGGGGCTTACCAAGATGTGAATTGATCTTAGAACAAAAATGTAAAGTGAGATATATTCAAAATAATGTCATAAATGAATGAAACGAACGAGTTCCACTGGAGAAGGGCAAAGCCGACAGCCAGCCTCAATGGTGTTGGTCGTCAGTCACACTGGCAGCACCCAATTGATGGATTAGCAGTAAATTATAGCCTAACCACAATTTTACCCAACGGGCATATTTTTCTACTGGAATGGACTTTCCCGTGGTTTCAAAATTTTTCGATACAAAGAACAAAGCTTTACAGACCAATCGGTTCGAGATGCGCCATGTGTTTGGCTCCAGTCTAGAGTCGTAGAAGTATTTGAAAGTAGATACAGGCAGTTAATCGATATTACCGAAACAGACCTTCGGGATTTTATGTTTATCTTACAAACTAGATGGATTAGATGTAACAATTTCCCTACAGGTCATCCCTTTCGATGCAGAATGCTCTGGTGGTAACTGTTGTTCGGAGTAGCTAGGGCCAAGTCCAACGAACTGCATTGTGAGGACCCGCTCAGCGACTGCCTCATCACAACTCTCTACCGTTTCTTCGCCTAAAACAGTACACCCGGGGTTTCCTTTCCGTGAAAAGTATGACAGTACCTCATACCTGCAACTGCATTTCTCCTTTTTTGTTTCTATTTTTCCTCGAATGCGGTCGTAAACCCAGGGTTCAAGTAAAATAAACAGTAAAGTAAGTAAAGTAAAGTAGTAAGTAGAGTAAACAAAGTCAAGTTGCGGATTTAGTTCCCAACAAGTGCGACTGATGTTACGAGACACATATTTTATCGTAACTCGTTCTTCTGCGTGAGAGAACCACTACGTGAGCAGAAAACGCGCAATCTGGCCTAACGGTATACTCCCCACGAAATCCTACCAGTTCCCATTCATTCAGACCTTAAATTCCCGTTTGGGATTTTGTGCAAGTCCTTCTATTTGAATTCTTGCCCATGCTCCTTTCTCTTGAAACACAAGCTCTAGAAAAAGCCCAGACACGCTCTTCCGCTCTGAGGTCATGTGGCTGTCTAGTTCCTTAGATGCGACTCGAATTCTTCGAATCCACTCTTCTATTTAGCGTGCAGGGCATGCAAAGTCGTATGGCTAGGGGCAGTTACATGAGCCAATAGATTCACTGGAGAACTTTTGTTGGCGTTAAAAATGTAATCGAAAGTCAGTTCCTCGAGAAATCATTTTGTTGTTAGGAAATTGTATCCAAAATTCTACCTAGAAAAGGACTAGAAAACCGCATTATCCAAGGAATTTTTAGAGAACTGTTTTTGGATTCAATAGGTGCTTCATAGAAAAGCCTTCATTTTGTAAAGTACTTCTTTGCCAAAGCTCCAGAGTATAAAATCCGTTGCGGAAGATAGCTTTAAGGGCACAGTTTACGACAATCTCGAGGTACCCTTTTATGTCTAAAAGCGGAAGAATTGGTTGAGAATATTGCATCGGTGTCGAAGAAAGAGAGCAAATTCATCGAGTTCGCAAAAAATAGGGCTTTCTAAAAGTAGTGGAAATAGAGGTAGTACGAGATCACCATGACCGGAGTAGCAGGGGAGGGGTAATGGGACGAGTTTCCTGCTGTACGATTGCTCAAAAGGCTGCCTACATCAAGCAGAACCGTCCAAAACTGCCTCACACTTTCACCATGAGTCGTGTTGAGTTGTTTGTATCCCTTGAGATTTTGCAGCCTCTACAACGCCGATGAAACTCGACCGCTATGGGTATAGCATTCACACGATGCAATATCTGGGGCCGTAAGGTATGCTATCCTGTTCGGGGCTGAGACGCCCCGATTCGGGTCTCTCTCTCTGCTCTCCCCGAGAGCATCTATCTCTCTGCTCTCCCCGAAAGCATACCTNACCGGGAAGGGGACCCTCCCCTGTTCGGGGGAGCATACCTTACGGTCCCTGAGCCCTTGAAACGCGCAGCTTGGTCGTTTACCGGCCCTTTACCGGCCGTTTACCACGCATGGTTTACTGGGACACCACAGATTCATCAGAATGAGGTCTATAAGGAAGCATTCTACAGAATGAAGGCTTTTTTGCAAGGCACCTACAGAACTCAATTTCTCGAGCCCCGTGAATGACACGGTTTTCTAGCAATTTCCAATGTAGAGACGTTGAATACAATTTTCTGACTACAAAATGACTTTTCAAAGAATATTTTTCTCGATTAAATCTGACGCCATCAAAATTCAGCAAAATTTTTAGTCAATAAATGATTGAACCCTAAAAATAAATATGTATTACGGTAAATCAAGCAGGTATGGTAGATGAGGCATTGATCCTATTGCTCAAGCTCGATTGGCTGTGCTGGGCTATCGTCTTTGGTGCGGGCGACCAAAACTCATTTCGTTCGGAGGGCTTTTCCCGATTTCAATTCGTTGGTGGTCTTTTCGGTTACTTCCGTCTTTTGATTCAGCCAATACTTGAAGGCACCGTTCACGATAACAATGGTTTCTGAGACTCCCCCAATAGGATGAATTTGAGGCTTCCACGTATACCATATCTGGCACTATTAGGTCGGAAAACGGCCTAGTTAGGGAGTTGTAAAGGCTTAAAGATTGGCCCGTGTGTATCCTCGGACGAGTTTCACCGGCATTGTAGAGGCTGCATCGATCACAAGTGCACCCATGTAGGAAGTTCAAACAACTTGTCATGACCCATAGCGACAGTGAAAGAGAGTTCTGTACAGTTCTGGCTTGATGTAGTCAGCTCCTTGTTCAATCACAATAACTGAAATCTCGTCCAAATACCTCTTACATGTCATTTTCGTCATGGCAATCTCGTCCAACCTCTATTTCCTCTACTTTTGGGGAGCCATATTTNTCTCGAAATCGGCGAATTCTCTCGCTTTCTTCACTACCGGTGAACTATTTCCAATCTATACTTCCGCTTTTCGAATAAAGACGGGTACCTCAAAATTATCGTGCCTTCAAATGGTATTAGTTGCTCGCAGTAGATTTCAGTTAGAAGGGCTGCCTCACAAAATCGTGTTTTCATCGAATGCTGAGCAGTCTATCCCTTTTTACCTTCCCTACTTATTAACTCACCTCTATGGTAGTTGAGTGATAACTGATAGGACATCAGCGAGTACCCTGTTGACAACCATATAGTATGAATTATGAACTTGGTTGGAGCTCAGCAGTGAATGGAGAAGTTTTAGGAGTCAATAAGAGTAAAAGCAAGAGGCCGTCAGCGACGCTATACAATGACAGGGTGACTAGAGAAGGCTAACCCACTTAGGTTGGATGTGTACATTACTAGTATACATGAGTAGGCTTTTAAAATACGCGAGATATAATTTCTATGTCCAATTCGTAGACCATACCCTCTCAGCCGAGCTCAGTACCAGTTACTGGCATGAAGACTCTTTTGTCCTCAAAAAGCCTTGCATTTGTCGACCATAAATTTGCGTCCAGCCGATGCAATTTCTTTTTTATCCCTCAATTGCAGTGCAATAGTTAACTATTTCAATCCATAAGGGACCTACAATTCAGGAACAAGTTTGCTTCCAGCAATAAAGGAATAGACCACTGGGTTCGAAGTTTGAAGGCTTTGTAGAAATGCGACCCAAACTCGACTCCAGACGGAATACAATGGTGATGCGAATTTACGGTTTATATAGTGGGCTGTAGGCAATTCAGATCAACACTGGGGTTTTCAAGCCTCAAAAACTTTGAGAAATTCACGGTATCTGAGGTGTCTTTTCAAGTTGAAAGAAGTGTTTGTGAAGAGTAATGCATCGGTGGCGAAGAAAGCGAGAAAATCAGTCGGTTCTGCAGAAAATAAGGTTTTGAAAAAGTTGAAATAGAAGTTGTACGAGATTGCCATGGCGAGAATGGCATGGAAGGGAATTTGGACGAGATTTTAGTTGTTGCGATTGCGTAAANTTTGAAGGCTTTGTAGAAATGCGACCCAAACTCGACTCCAGACGGAACACAATGGTGATGCGAATTTACGGTTTATGTAGTGGGCTGTAGGCAATTCAGATCCACCCTGGGGTTTCCAAGTCTCAAAGACTTTGAGGAGTTCACGGTATTTGAGGTGTCTTTTGAAGTTGAAAGAAGTGTTAGTGAAGAGTAATGCATCGGTGGCGAAGAAAGCGAGAAAATCAGTCGGTTCTGAAGAAAATAAGGTTTTTTAAAAGTAGTTGAAATAGAGGTTGTACGAGATTGCCATGGCGAGAACGGCATGGAAGGGAATTTGGACGAGATTTTAGTTGTTGCGATTGCGTAAAAAGCTGACTAAATTGAGTCAGAAATGTCTGGAACTGCCTTTCACTGTCGTCATGTGCCACGCCTAGTCCTTGAGTTTCCAACAAGGAGTCCCTTGAAATGGTGCATTCTCTGCAATGCCGCTAAAACTCGTCCACTATGGGTGTGGCATTCACACGATACAATCTCTGAGCCATTATAAAGTCTTGTCTAAGCCGCTTACCGATCTGACAGCGCCACGTGAGGTATATTGGGATTCTACAGGCTCAATTTTTATTGTGAACTGCCGACCACATTAGGTGGAATTCTTGGTTCACCAAAAATATTCAATTTCAGATTCAGCCCTGGCTTGTGGGACCATGGTAATGGGAATATCACAAAAGTCTTAACTGTGCCTCAGCCAACGATAAACGGTATGTCATAATTTTATGAACAAGCAATGGGAAAANNNNTTGTTTTGAGAAGGCTGTTTAGCTTGAGTGACTTCAGTAATGTAATGTAGACACGCTTCTATCTCATTAACCACATGTGATAGAGACAAACAAACTTCAGATGTGTAATTAGAATTTCAAGCTTTGTCATAGTGGCAGATCTCAGCTAATCTTAGGAAAAATGGGTTGAGGAGGAAGATTGAGAAGCTTTCCATATGTACTTTGTCGCTGTAGTTTTGGTAAATATGGCGCTCCCCCGCTTCTCCCCTTGCCCCTGCCCTAAGGAAAACATTCAAGAAATTCTGGACTGCGATTATTACAAATGCTAAATTTAGCTTGAAAATTCATTGCGGAAAACATCGACGTCATAGATTATTGAAAAAATAAGGATGATGTCACAAAACGATTGAAATGTTGTCTCTTATATACCCTAATAAAGCCACAGATGTTGTCAAGACCAAGGGCATCTATCTATTCATCTGGGTCTCCATTGAAAAATTCCATGAAACTCAAAACATTCCGTCATAGATTTCCTTGCTTTGATTGAGATTTGATTAAGGGAATGTTGCAAGGGAGATATAGGGCCTTTTTTCTCGGAGGAACGTCCTACACCCCGAATATATCAATTGGATAAGATCCAGGATGAATTTATTGGGAAATTGGAATGAAAAGAGCTTCAATATATCATGCATATACTCAAATTTGAAATTCAAAATTAAGCCAAAGATGGAGGAATTATAAAAAGATTTTATTTATGGGAGCGTTGCTGTCGATGGAGATGGAGCAGCCATCAGGACGATGTCAAGCTCATTTATTTGAAGGACAGTTGACAGCGCTAAGTGGCAGGGAGTGAGGAAGTTGGATGAGTGAACTGAACTTTCAGGCCAAATGTCACCTTCAGTGGGTCGCTCCATTTAGCGCTTAGTCTTTCGGCCTCGTTTAGGGATTCCAGCCCTTCCGCTTTTAGAGGGGACTTCGGCTCATCAGCTGCTCCAGAAGGTTCTGGACTTGATTCCAACGAAGCCAACGGGTCATGGTTCCCTAAGGGCGTTTTTCCCAAAAGACGACAATGCTTGATGATGTGAATACTTTTGCTATTGACTTTTATCGTCCTTCCCCGGCGAACCCCTCCATCTATCAAACGTGCTCTAGGGTGCCTGGTAGTGAAACCTTGCATACCCCATTTTCGCTACGAAATTGTATGTTTGTTTCTTAAGCACGAAATCGTACCGGGCATGAGGATGGGACAGCTTTGAACGGAAAAATAGGTTCAACAGCAGAAATTATGGGGATTGGTCAAGCAATACGAGTAGCCCGTGCGCTCTGGGCTGCCCTCACAGCAGATACAATAATATAAGTCACTATCCAGAACTAAAGTTTTTTTGGGGTCGGTCAACTTCTCGTGGAAAACGACCTGCATTCGACTTTCAAACATTGTCACTTCAGTGGCTTTTGAAGTGGCGTTCGCGACCCATACAATTATTTTGACCATTTCATATGAATACGAAGAAAAGCTTTTATCCTCACTTGCGGATCCGGTACAGTTAAACGACCCCGAAAAATGAAAGACTTGGTTGTTGGGGTGGTGTTAAATGGGAATTAGGATCTGTGTGTGAAAGTGCCAAACTTCGCACGACCTTTGCCCACGTTTTTTATCAGAACTGCACCGAAAAGTAGCATAAGTATAAGGTTAAAGGCACAGTTCACGATAATTTTGGGTAATCCAGATTATGATGAAAAATGGAAGACAAGATCAAAATAGTACGATGAAGGTGAAGAAACTTCGTGAACCGGTGTTTCCAAAATGAAAAAAGGCTTCGAAGAACCGTTAAAAAGGGAGGCTGGACGAGAATGAGACCAGAAAAATGAAGAAGAGTGGGGCGTTTGGACGAGCTATAGAATGTGTCTCGCTGCGTACGTGTGGATCCTGGTACGAATAACAGACTATGGTAAGCGGGTCCTAGAACGAATAGCTGTATTGTCTCGACAACCTGTATTGTCTCGACACTCGTCCGATGTGATGACGTGACATCGATCGAGAGGCGGGAAAGTCGTTGACGTTTCCGCCCATTGAATTGTCGTGAACTGTGCCTTTGAGAGCCCTCAGCTAGTTATAGAAACAAGTAGAACGAAACTGAGAATTGCCTATAGGAAGGTTTCAGTGACGCGCTGCAGAACTGAGAGAAACACGAAATGGTACCAAGCAACAAGAAGTGCAACCTATTAGCCTTGCTTTTCTGAAACGTTTTAATCCAGAGGAGTAAGAAGTAATGGAAAAGCTATGCATACAACAGTAAGACTGTCCATGTCATCTATCAATCATATTGCTTTCAAAGTGCAATGAATTAATTTTTTTACAACATTTGAAAAACTTTGACAAGGCCCTGTAGTACTTTAAGTGGTCCTATTTGAATATGCACAGAAAAGTGCAAAGTATTACAAGTCTATATTTGGTATCTGCTTAGTATTTGCAAGTCCGATGAAGGCTCTCTTCACTCACATAATTCATCTTTTCGAACGATGTTTGAATGTAGTCAATCTTGCAGACCACCTATGGAAACGACTTATGGGGTAAATTGGTGTCTCAAAAGAAAAACAACTGAAATGCTCCATCGGTTGGGCAATATCTCGTTTTAGAAGGGAAAACCCTTTTGAATACCTCTCCTTTTTTTAAGTAAAAAATGAATTAATGGCACAGCATGGACATCGCATTCCTCCAGACTTCACAAAAAGCCTTTTCATAGGATCGGGGCTCCCTTACGGATGCATAGAACTTACTGTCAGCGACGGCTAGAATCGGATTACTGGTTAAAGGCACAGTTCACGATAATNTTGGGTAATCCAGATTATGATGAAAAATGGAAGACAAGATCGATACTAGTGTGACTGAGGTAAAGAAACTGCGTGCATTGGTGTTTCCAAAATGAAAAAAGGCTTCGAAAAACCGTTAAAAGGGGGCTGGACGAGAATGAAACCAGAAAAAATGAAGAAGATTGGGGCGTTCGGACGAGCTAAACAGTGTGTTTCACTGCGTGCATGTGGGTCCTGGTGCGAATAACGGACAATGGTAAACAAAAATTCATTCTTTTATAAGCATAAATAAACGAAAAAAAACCCTAGTAACAGCAAATGTAGCTAACCTTTTTCAGCCTCTAGGAGTAGGTAATTAAATAAGGGATCGCTGCAGCAAAAAAAATAACAGGGGAAAAAAGAATGGGAGAAAAACACCGCTCATCACTCGGCGACCAGCTGTTTGTTAGTGGGTCCTCGAACGAATAGTTGCAATCTGTATTGTCTCGACACTCGTCTGACGTGATGACGATAATTCATTGGGCGGGAACGCCATTGACATTCCCGCCCATTGAGTTATCGTGAACTATGCCTTTAACAGGAATGTTTGTCACCCTTCTCAAAAATTTCATATCGGGCTTGGGAGCTCCAAATTGACAGTGATAATAATAATACTCAATGTAAATCTGGATTTATCAGCAATGCTCTTCTTTTCTCCTATATTTGTTTTCCCTGTACAAGAAGCGGTTTTGTCCTAGGCTGGGAGCATATTGATTACCTCATTTTTTTCCTTCCACCGCTCTACTTCGGAAATGAAATCTCCAAGAATGGAGACTACTATCGTTAAGGGGAAATGAAGTTGACTACTATGTGAACTAAACTGCGGTTGTGTGAAATGAAATGTGAAATGAACTGTAAAATCGTGTCCCTAGGCATGACAGAAGGGTAGTGTGCTTTCCATGGCCCACAAATCTATTATGGGAATTGGTAAAAACTGTTAGGAAGGATGAAGATGCAGGAATCGTCATTCCCGGGTCAGCGGATTTTGACTGCAGTGCAAATGTTTGTCGACTTTGCTCCGTTTCACCAGTGTGGTTGGACTGTGATGAATGAATCTTCAACATCAGCTCCTACAAAAAAACACCGTTGGTCGGTCCAGGAGGAGAGCTGAAAGAGGTTTTGAAACTTTCTTCAAAGAAAGAATTTCTTGTTGGTAGTTTGCGCCCCCGCACTCGACTTCCATTCAGAATCGTAGTGGCGTAATGAGTACGTATGTGGCCTATACAATGACTTGCGGTGGCCAGACGATGTGCAAGTCAGTGCTTTTATCCTCCCAGACGAGTCTGGTACCAATTCACCGACCCCGGAGGGATGGAAGGCTTGGTTGGCCTGGGCGGGCATCGATCCGGGATTCGAACCCCTGACCGTGCGTGTGATATAGTGCGCCACTTGCCACTACACCATCTCCGCCCTTAACGGTGGAATAGAGCTGAATAATAGTTGCTCTATCAATCACGCCTTAATCGATATCGATTGCTGTCGATTGATTTAAATCATCAAGGCAAAGTATTGATCTAGGCTGCGAAGTCGTTATGTAACAAACACCAGAACTTAAGCTTTGAACTAGCTTCCGACTGCTCGTCAACTGACTGAGAGACAAACACAGATCAACGCGAGTAACAAAGCGAGAGCCGCTAGTGATAGCCGTGTTGATAGGTCCTCAGCATTTGGAATCTTCCCAAAAATCCTCCCAGATTGCTCTGCTTTCATTCAATCGATCCTGGAGGTTTGAAAGGCTTGATCAGCCTGGATGAATACCCTTAATCACTTTTAGTCCGGTTTATATATATGAAGGATTACCCGGAAGCGCGGAATGTTTATGCCTTTTCATAATGCTGATCGTGCTTGGTGTGTGATGCTCACGAAGCAGCCGAGCCTATCTCTCTTGACCCTATTCGGAGCTCGGATTAGTCCTTTGCAGCGCGTTTCTATGGCGATAATAATTGTGCTGTGAGCATCTTTTTTCGGTATATTTTACCCTCGCAGCTTAACGAGTAAAGCAGAAGCCATGCATACGACGCAACTGGGCTGTCGCTGGCTCTTTACCAAAAGGGTGAAGCCCTCGTTTTTTCACGTCGGTAAAAATTCGGGAGCAAAGTTCGGGTGTATAATATTACACAGGTTTGACGGGTTTCGCAGGAATCCTCTGAAGCCGAGAAAATTGATTCTTCACTCAATTTGTGTGGTTTGTTGTTGGGCAACTATGATTGCAGTGCACTAAGTGCACTACCCAGTTTACCAAAGCCAAATATCATTATGGTTCGTTAGCCCTGAAGCCGTTTCTGGTCCCTATTTCCTGACTAATTCGGGTCCTGGTCCATTGCATTCGACTTTCATTCAGAAT
>UZAF01017779.1:23135-39986 GCA_900617895.1 Haemonchus placei
ATCTTTCCCAAAACTACAGGAACCTAAAATCTTTTTTTCAAAGAATGCTGAGCGTGGGAATACGTCTTAAACAAAGAGAAACTCTGTGAAGGAAAAATGTGAAGTGTAAATAGTCCTAAACAATCAAAATCAACAATCAAAAAATTCTTTTTCATACAGTTTGTGTAACTTTCTCCAGCAGAGCGGTTGTAATTTGATTGGAGTTAGAGATTAGGGCAATTTGCGGGCACCACTTCACTCAAATTTTAGGTACCTTGATGGTCCTACGTATCCGTCTACCATGGAAAAGCTTCGGTCACCCTCCTTCGACATTTCAGTCAGTCTTTTTTGAAAAGAATGCTCGCTCTCCCTCGAGCCCTCCTTTGCAGAAGACAGGAGAGTAAACGTGATGGCAACTACCACGGGAAGAGCAAATTCACTTTTGAGGGTAACTACTTCAAGTGCTGAAGCAAAATCTAGAGATAAGCTAGATTTGATGCATTGCCCTGGCAAAGCCCGATAAGGTCGAGTTCTACCTATGTTTTTTCCCATTCACAATTTCTTTCATGGTAGTAAGCACAACAATTTTATAGGAAGTTTAAGAATCTGTGAAGCGTGAGTGAGAAAAAATTTATTTCTATCCCATTTCAATCGCAAATCAGGTGGGAAAATAATGGGCCGGTTGGCAGACCTGGGATTCCGAAATCAAGAAATTATTTATAACAAAAAAAGATCATAAGGTCCATGTATAAGTAAGTATTTGAACGGCAAATGGCGACAGCGTTCTTTCTAGACCGACGTGATTCTTTTTTGGAAAGAATGTGTGACGTGCACACTTCAAGAATAACGAGGTGACGAAGTTGTGGATGGTGCATTCTTAGTGTAAGGTGCATAAAGCTTTATATGTCTTTTTAACACTGAAACCATCTGAATGCCACATGTTGGTGGAATTCTAGTGAATCATCTTGACGGTCCTGGCTATAAGAATCTTTCGGCAGTGGGTCTTATTCGTTTTGATTGCTCGGGTGCTAGGTTAAGAACACTTCAGGGATCCTATACTCCATGGGTAGTGTCATGGCCTGGAAACCCTCAGGGGGAGGAGGAAGAGAGTCGCTTAGTTGGTACTATGCTAATCCGGGAAATAAAAGTCTACCTTGAACATCGGCTCGTCACCGGAAATCAGGAAAGCTACATACTCATCTAAAACGTTACTGCGAGCCTTGATGGAAGTCGGAACCTGAAACTCGTCTCAAAAACTGATTTGATTAGTGCCAGAAGACTTTGGAACCTAATGTAGTCCAATTAGACCTTATGCCTCCCTTGGATCGGTAAAATGATGAGAAATTCGTTTGTGGGGAAGAAGAAGCTACTAGCCTACCCTTCAGCTGCTCTGTTCCTAAATATGTCCGTCACAATTCTCAGTGGCAGTGAGCTATACCTCAGAAATGAGTTTATCTATGCGTGCTGCTTTTCCCTTTATCCTTCTAATGCTAGAGTTTTTCCTCACACTCATGAAATGACCGGCTCAATTCAATTACTCCGAGAGCAAGTCCGAGCCATTACTAGAAAATGATTGCTAGGAACGGACTTGCATAGAGCGAACAGAAGAAATCTCAGAAAAGAGGCCTTTGCCCAGAAAGGTTTGAGAAGGAGCTTTCCCGTTGGTTCGTTGAAACGAAGTAGTGCCGGTCAAGACGGCAGGAAGGCATCCGTCATTCGGCGGTCAGCAGCGCAAAAGTGTCATTCGATCATTTCCAAAGCCATGGCTGGCATATCCCGTGTCTATAGATCAAACGCCAAGCAGGTGGGTACGTAATGAACGAAAGAAATGGCCTGGAATTGATTTTGTTCGAGATGCGCCACACATTCGACTTCCTTTAGGCAACAAAAAGCTGTTTGAATGGATTTCCAGGGTTTATCATCAAGTTTGTCACCATGGTCATCAGCAAGCAACTTTTTGAGTGGTTAAATGTCAGTTGCAGGGAATGGATTTCATTCGGGAACCGGCCAAAGTTCAATTGGGCGTTTTGGCTCACAAATCGTGATTCAGTTTATTTGAACTTGGAATGCCACAAAAATACGAATCCTTCCGGAAATCCGACATTTTGGATTGCCCTGACGTCATTCCTGCCCGCCCTTCCACCCCACTTCCTTTCCCCTTCTGATCCCATTCGTCAAGAAAAAGTGAACTCTCGTAAACTGAAGACTTCACGTCTGCTCATTTCTATTTTCTGAATATTTTAAATATTAAAGCACATCAGAGAACCTTGCGGGGAGGGGGATGACAAATCTCAGGCGAAAAGCTATAATTGGAACTCATTGACTGATAATTAGCAAGCCTGGCAGTATTTAGTCGTTCCTACGTCATATATGCGCTATTTCCGGAGATTATTAGGGAAATTATGTGGGTGATTCGAAATGTAAAGTGGGGAATTGGGGCGGTAATGCGACATCCATTATTTCTCCCTCCAAAGCATC
The DNA here is from genome assembly GCA_900617895.1 of Haemonchus placei. NCBI lineage: Eukaryota > Metazoa > Nematoda > Chromadorea > Rhabditida > Trichostrongylidae > Haemonchus > Haemonchus placei. Next base: position 25,593 of record UZAF01017779.1, read on the forward strand.
AGGAGGAACATGACAGAGAAACTCGTCATGGGAGATGAGAGTGGGAGAATTGTATGTTTTGTGAAATTCCTCTAAATTGAACATTTCTTTTTCGTAACCCTCCGAAGTCTCTCACTGTTTTTATTGACGTGAATGATATGCTATAGTGACTGATTTTGGAGGAAATTTGAGCCCTGAGCGTTCCCTATACTGATCGGTCTTCCCTAGACGGAGCATGGGCATTATGGTAGGGATTAATTTCCGTTGACACACAGCGAGCGGCAGGAGTTTAATTTTAGAGGGTCTTCGAGTTAGTTGGGGATTAGCATTGCAAATAACAAACATGAGCCCGCATACGCCCCGTTGACAGCGCCGATCAGCCGGCGTCCTGCGACGGCAACATAACGATCCTCACCAATTCCGCTGTCACTCTGCTAAAGGGCTGACGCCACAAATGGCACAGGCTGACATCTGTTGACATAGAATGACCAACTCTTTGGAGAGGAAGGGACCGAAGACGAAGGAAGGGGTGAAGGCAACGGAAGCAGAAATTCAGAGAAAGGAAGGAAAAGAGGGGTTACATATGGCAAATCTACAAATCTTCTAAGATAAGGATGAGCTGAGCTTAGCTTTTTTAGTTTCACTTGCAAAGATCGAAAGCTCAAGTATGTGAACCCTTGAGCATTTAGTTGTCTAATCTTTCCTGAACTCCTTCTTGGGAATCTCCCGGACATCAGGAGGCTATTTATCGCTCTGTACCGAACCTAACGCTGCCGTACAGCCACTCCTGTAGAGTTTAATCCTGGTCTCTGTCGGAAAGTGGCAAGCTGAATCGGTTAGTCCAGCAAAGTCTGGCCCAGACCGGGGATCACTTTAATGTGCTTGGTCCTTTGTTGCACAAAATGTCGGAGGTGGAAGCAATTTAGTTAATTCCATAGACAAACTTGAAAAAGTACAACTGCTATGATTGTCAGGCTTTGCGCCCGAGTTATATGACTAGCTGTCGCCGTCTCCCCTTTAGGGTATACTGTAGAAGAACAAACCGGAAATCGAAAGTTGAAAAAATAAGTTGACAGAGTAATGGAGAGAAGACAGAAGTGAAATTGAAACTTCAAGTGTGATGTAAGCCNATGACTAGCTGTCGCTGTCTCCACTTCAGGGTATACTGTAGAAGAACAAAACGGAAATCGAAAGTTGAAAAAATAAGTTGACAGAGTAATGGAGAGAAGACAGAAGTGAAATTGAAACTTCAAGTGTGATGTAAGCCTTAATGCAAGTGAAATGAGACAGGCAGCTGCGGCCAGTTGAAAGGTTTTGCTTAAAGCGGAGATGTCAGGTGCTGGACATCAAGTTTTGGGCTTAGTTAGGGGCCTTTTTCTGTATTGCAAAATTAAAACCTGTCAGTTAACACCTGCCTGACGAGCTTTAGGTGGAAACCGTGCGAAGCGGAGTGGGACGATTCGGTACGAGCGGGTTAATCTANAAAGGTTTTGCTTAAGGCGGAGATTTGGGGTGCTGAACATCATGGTTCTGGGCTTGGTTAGGGGCATTTTTTGCATTGCAAAATTAAAACCTATCAGTTAGCACCTGCCTGACGAGCTTTAGGTGGAAACCGTGCGAAGCGGAGTGGGACGATTCGGTACGAGCGGGTTAATCTAAGCTATTGTCTCTTTTTTCTATCACGCACAGGAAACCCTTCCGCCCAGAAGTAGTAGTTGGTGTGGGAACCTCTCTGGATGGGATTTCCCAGGCAAAATCATTTCTTTCAGATAGCGGGGTTGGCTCTACATGATAAGTGAGCTTGTGGTTAAGGAGAACAAACGGCGTAATCTGCATTAATCCGGTCTCGGTAGGAGAGATGATAAGCCATGTAATCGACTTTGTCGCAAATTTGGGGATCTTTCAAATTTGGAAATATCAGCGTATCTCAAAATTACTGTTCAGCCCATATGTGAGCAATGATGGGGGCAATCTGAGGGCGTAGCAGAGGAGGTCCAAAGACCAACCTCTCATCCCAACCCTTCTGAACAGTAATTTCGCGTAAATTGAGAATATTTTTGTTTGATGAATTACAGTCCTCCCCAAAAGCGACAAATTCGAATGCAATCCCGAAATGTTTATTATATAATAACTTAGTTATCTATGGGATCTTCAAGAATTTTTTTTTCGATTTCCTTCGACTTAATTGAAATTGAGGGAACAAGATTCCATCTATCGACATGAAAACTGTTAGGATTATCTCAATTATGTATGAATGATCGATGTGCAAGACAACAAAGCAATGAGAGTCATCGAAACTTGTACGATGCACACGAGTGATTATGCAAAGCGCTCCGTCGGCTAGCCGACCACAGATGGGAGGAGCTCCAAGTTGCTCTTTATGGAAGGGCAAAAGAACGAGGGAGCTGAAAGAACAACCGCGCATTTGTCGTTGAATTGAGCTTTCTTGCAGCAGTGGCTGACTTGAAATCTCACTAGGGCTATTCATCGATTCCCTTTTCTAACCGATGAGAAGTTTTTCAGTACAACAAGTTTTTTTTCCCGGTGTCAATGAAGTGAGCAGAAATGCAGTCTTTGGGAAGTACAACGGCACTCTGAGTTCAGGAGAATGCATTTTCGGTTGAGTTCAGAAAAATGGACAAGTATCGCTAAAAGGTTTTTCTATGGCAGAGCGAAGAAGAATGTGCTCCCGGTAGTCCTGAGAAGGAAGAGTTTTTTTTCTTAAAAATCATCGATGAAAAGAAAGGTCCCACATGGGAAGGAGCTCGATAAAGTCGTGGTTAATATGGTTTCAATGCTCCCAGTAAGGATACAGCTCTCCCATCGGATTTTCGAAGAAGTTGTTGATTCCTAAAGTTGTTGCTGTAGGTATTTCGGAGCAGAGCAGAGCACACAAGTGTGCTAGGTGGGGCCAAACGTCCGTTGTGGACGAAACTCGATCCGTACCTAAAAGGGTCTCTCAATGTCGTGTTACTCAACCCACTTCATAGGCTTTACATACCCTTTCCCATGTTCTTCACGATGCGCTTATCAATAGGTATTAGCCTTTACCTGTGAAGAGGCCGTAATTGACTCATTTAGTGAAGGACAAAACTGTTAAGTATACTTGAACCTGGAAGTATTTTCTGGCTAAAGCTATGGTACCGATATGATTCCAGTGCTCCTAATAGAAATACAGTCCTCTCATGGGAGTATTGGAGAATCGCGTCCGACAGACTTTTCATTTTTGGTCATAGAAATCGCACACTATATCGAAGTGATTGAGCACTACGAAAGTGAGATGAGCTAGTTGGGAGCTGCTACTTGAAAGCACCAGTAAAAGGAACCCTTCAACGGTGATTATTTACCGTATACACTTTTGTCAGTAACTTTTCCTGTCCTTTTCCCCAGAGACGACAATTTTTCAGGGAACGAGAAGGGGTCCTTTCTTTTTTGATAATTTGAGACTAAATTTTCGAATTCGAGCCTAACTTTTGTGTTAGGCTCCCATTTTAGGACTTGAAAAATCTCGCTGAAATTATTTTTCTTGTAATCGGAAGCACTTTCCTCTCTTATCCAACTGACCTTTTTTTGCAAAAAAGGTCGGTGATCGTGACGAAGAAAATTGAGTTCAACGGTGGAATCCGTAAGGTCGAAACATAGTCCTTTTAATGAAGCTGGATCTTCTCCTATACTATTTTTCCCCGTAAATGGCTCATTAGTTCCTATCAAAGCCATGGCTCACTTGACTTGGTGACACTTCATTTACTTCACTATGACAACAGGGGAAAGAAACAAAGCCTCAGTATCATTAAGGTTGACATATAGGTACGCTAGAAAGCCACCGTCTGACTTTGAGAAGTTTCCCAGTGGGAACGATTTCCAGGACTGGAGGATCTTATTGACACGATTGGGGAGACACAGAACGCATCAGGTTATCCTACTATTCTAGAAACCAGTGGTCGTGATGGTTTGTCAGCAATTGCGTCAGCATCCCTCGGTAATCCACCACCTGGTGCCACCTGGTTCCCTTGGCTCCAACATAGTGAAGTTAGCGAAGTTAGAGAATTTTTGCTCAAGTTGTAACCCCGTCCCAGATGTTCCTACCCATAAAATCTTCCCACAACCCGTTGTCAGGTTTATAGGTTTTGAAAGCATTTTGTCTAGCCGTTCTGACGTAACAGCAGAAAATCTTTGATACAACCGTTCCATCACGTCCAGGGCTCGATTTAGCTCGAGAGCTGCTATCTTTTGCTCGGGTATAGAATTACCCTGGAAGAATCTTGAGCGCACCAAATTCCTTTCCGCCAAAAAAGGTCTTTGGATAGGGCACTAGAGAATTCCCTTGTTAGTCGTACAGAATGCAATTTGTAGAAGTCGTTTAGGCTTTCGAGAGCTGTAATAATTTACATTACCAAAAAAAGTAGGAGGTATTGCGCCAACGTTTTTGGGCCGAACCGAATACGACTCCCTCGGGACTACTAATGAGCTCGTACATCGCCCTATGCCTGCAGAATTCATGCAAGAGAGTGTCGACGAGACCTCATCGGACGACATCTAATGTCCACTTTCAATGTCAAAATTTAAACGAAAAGCAGTAGGATATATTGATGGAGACTTGAAGGATGAGAAGGAAGGGGGTTTACAGACGGATGACGCTAAAACTTGCCATGTCGCACGGAAAGGGTCTGTGGTTTGAAGTCCCACAGGACTATGAAAACTTCAGTGCCTGCAGGGGTCGATTAGTTGGGGCCAGCTTTGCCAGTCTTATTTGAAAGAGCAAAAACTCTTTGGAGCACATCGAGTAGCTTCCCAAAATTGGTTAGGGAATGGAAGAACAATAGTGTCGATTCGGACGCCTATACTCCTTCTTGGGAAATGACGTCTTTGGAGCAATGGGCTCAAAAATATTATATAGGGGAGTATTCTTTCCTGAAGACGAGGATTCAGTCGAAACGTTGACCATTAAAGCGGTTCAGTTATAACAAACCTGCACGGCAGAACATTTTCAAAAAGACCGAACGTGGTGTATGTAGTGTATGAGAGTATTCGGATGATATTTGACAACAAGTATTAATACTTCTGATAAAATTGAAAGAAAGCGAGCAAATTTAGGGCAGCTGTAAAGCTTTCTCCTTCATCGCTCTATCCCACCATCACGGCCCTTTCCCTGTCTTTCTGACTGTTAAGAAACTAATCCTCTTCACCGATACTGCGAGACCTGACGAGGGGTGTCCTTGCAAACGAAACCAGCACACAGGCTACGGGGCTCCCCCTTGAAGCGTAACCCATTTCCAAAAAATTTCAGGGTTAATGATCCGAAAATTCTCACCAAGCCCTGTAGGAAACCGTGTCCTCCGGATTTTTGCTAATGCCGAAGAGTATTTTAAATGTAAAAAAAAAAATTCTTCATTATTTGCATCTCAACACTAAAAACATTGCTGTAGGGCTGGGTTGTAGGTCTAGAAAAAGGAAAAAGTTTGGGATTCAGATGGGAAGATAACACTTTTTTCCAAGACTATTCCTTGCAGGATATGCATTTCCATAGAGGCCAGAGAGGTCATGAACAAGCTCCAAAAAAAGTTACCCACAAAGGTGGATCTTCAATGTAAGGGAGAACAAGTCAATCCTTGGTCAGGGCATATTTCAGTGTGAGTTTGATTATGTTCATCAACCCCAGATTACTTGAAGATATTACGATTATCAGAAGTTATCCTTCAACAATAAGTCAAACAGATATACAAGTGTTCTTGTAATACTCTACTAAGCCACTGCCGAAGCATTATTCCACCATTTCTCACACACTCCTTCAGGTTACCGCTCAGGAATGTTTGTGTCTTCTACGTGGAGTAAAAGTTCATTTATGAAGCGTAATAAGATGAATTTCGGTCTGGGATGGATAACTGTTCGGCTCCCGCTCAGAATCGTACCGTAATCGTACTCAAGCCTTATACTTCATAACAGCTTGAAAACTTCATTCGAAGAGAACCAAGAGTTTTCTTCTTTTTTAAATGCCCCCATTGAAAATTCAACCACCTAGTGATCATGAAAAGCTGGCATTCCATTTTCGATGGACATAGTTCGCAAAATCTATGACTGCAGAACCACTACATATCTCTACCGGGGTAATTACTTTTTGATTCGTTTCTGAACCTACTTCATTGGGTGTTTTGGACTGGACATTTCTCGAGTGTCTTGAAAATTCTCACAAAATTCTCCTTTTTACCACTAATTTTGATGTTTACTTCCCTCCAGAGGATTTCCAATGGTCATGAACTCTAATTAGTCTTTTTGGACATGTGATATGCTAGCGATTCATGCTAATTTCCGAACCCATGCTATGGCATCGCTTAACGGAACTTCCTGCATTTTACGGTGAATAGAATTGGGTGCTAGTAATAATCGTCGAGGAGTGACGCATAATTTCCAAGCGATCACATTTTTGCTTATTTTTTCGTGCATTTATTTATTTTTTTAATTTTTTACCTATTTGTTTATTTGCTTGCACAAAAATGGGCACAACTAGAGTGCTGTTCAGTGCATTAAGAAAAAGAAAGATGTCAGTGAAAGAGTTGAATTCATGCGAGGGCAATTTTAAAGGGTAGAAGAAGGGAATGAGGCTATCTGAGACATATGTGTCCCGGGAATTTCGAGCTGATACATAAAAAAGAAGAAAAAACGCAGGCTCAATCGATATCCGCGAAAAGTGCACTGAATTTGCTCGACCCCTGTAAAATTCATTGGGATTTTTTTAAGTTGAAAAAAGCCTTTTACGTGACTTCCCACGAATAGTTGAATAGTGTCCATGTATGTTATTCTGGGGTATTTTTTAATAATTTATCGACACCTCAGCAGTAAAGGGTTTGACTTCCATCCAATGTAGTCAATCCCTTGGCCCTTCCGGGCTATAAGTGGTTCTTCTCCCCATCCTGAAGACCTTTCCCCATTCTGAAATTTTTCGACATGTTTCAATTGGAGATTACTCGAGCACATATTGGAGGTGAGCAACTCGTAGCCCTACCTGAACTTGAGGTCTCCTGCAAGGCTCTAGGTCTGACCTAAGCCCAAAAACGCCATTGTCTCACACGAAATTTTACAGGCTGACAGCAGAGGTCTGCAAATTATCCGAAGTGGTTGAATTCTTCACTGATTTATAACACTGAGCTCGCAATGCAGCTCCGTGTTTCCTTTGCCAGGCCATACCACTTGTTCTATGTCTCCAAGGAGGCTGTGAAGGTTGCACCATTCACACCGAGACAGACGCACGCAGCTTACTGTAGCTAACTGTAAACGATTGCACGTGCATTCGGACATTTCGTCCAAATTCTTCTTGCTTGCAACTTTTGTTGTCACATTCTCGTTCTATCTCTGATTTGACTACTTCTTTGACGCCTTATATTTCTCTATATGCGCCGACTTTCTCATTTTCTTTACCACTTCTACACCAATCTTAACTGTCAGCTCCAATATTCGTATAAAACTGTATACCCCGGAATTGTCGTGAGTTATGTCCTGAAGGGAGTTGCTATAGTGCCTGACGTGGCCATTTCAGTTTATGATCCAGTTGGATTAAGAGAATCTGGCAATTTCTCAAGTGCACACGAAATTGTTTATATGCTGAAGTTCTGTTGACCTTGGTGTCTTCGAAGCCTGAATGGATCGGAATAAGGTCTTGAAGTGTTCGTTTAAGTATCTTACTGGGTGCCTACCCAATATGTCACAAAAACAACACAGTACCATGTTTCCGACCAATTTCTCCCTATCGTGCTGTTTTTTAAAGGTTAAAGTGTTTGGACAAGGTGTTCCTCAAGCGAACCTCGCCTAGGCCGCTTTGAAGGGGAGACGCGGGAACGTCAGCAATAAATCGTTGTTGGCAAGCGCGGCCACCGGCTAAAGTGTTACTGAAATTTATATCGAAAAGAAAATGCCACGAATGATGTGTTTCACACTTGCGCCCTTCGTTTTTGCCATCAGAATGCCCTGCCTGCCTAGTTTCACCAACTACCCGTGAGAAGAAGCGACTGAATCTTCAATATTATTAACCAAGCTCTTCGCGAGTAGTAACAAGTGCGGCTTTCCCCAACTTAATTTTGTCTTATCCCTTGGAATATCAACTAGCTACCGTCAAAACGAATAGGGTTGAAGAAGTGAAATATAACCGAATGACCACCAGCAGTTGACCTGTCTGTATAATTTCGCGATTCAAAACTCTCCAAGGAGATCATGACATGTCCGATGAGTGTTCGAGATGGAAAACTCCGAACGAATGGATGTGGATTGCCAACAACATCTACGCTGCTGTCATTTTGATTGAATGAGTTGTGGGCTGTCGACGATGATGAGGAGTGTCTCCTCTCAAAGCCTCCCCGAACAGGAAGTGCTGTGCGCAAATAAGCGTATGCGAGGGCCTTTGGCCAAAAAGTCCACTTGAGTATTTTCCGTGGATGTTAAGCTTTTCGCAACATTTGAGTACCCTCGTTCAATCTCGAATTGTTCACAAAGGGAGTGGATTAGAACTCTGGTCTTTTCCACAGAGGCACGACCTGCACTGAATATTTTCCTTATTTCCTTCAATCTGGGAACAAGGAGTATCCTAAGTCATGAGTCTTTTGTCGTTGAACAAAATTGTTATGGGATGTCTCCCTGCATCCGAATTTTTATTCAAGCTTGTTGCCCTATACCATGTCTTGTGGTGGTCAGCCGGTGTTCTAGTCAGTGCTTTTGTCCAAAAGGTCTAGAAAACCGATCATAGAGAAATGAAAGGCCTAGTAAGCCGGGGTTCGAACACCGACCTTGCGACTAATTTGGACGTACACACTCAAAAATGGCTGTGTTATGACGAACTTGTCAAGGCGGCACCGTTTGCAGTGAAGTATGAGGATACCGGCGAATGGTTCCCTGCTGTAAAGGACACCCAGACGGTTCCATATGGCGACGCATTTGCGTGGAACCTGCAGTCAAACGTTTCCTTTTTCTTTTTAGGAAACAGTTTTTTATGCTGTAAACTATGCTCAGCACTGTGAATGCGCCCAGTGGAAGGCAATTTCAGCCATTTTTAGCACAGCTCCTCACGCTACTGCAGCAACTGACAACTAGTTCTAATACCCTTTCTTTGCCGTTTCGGTCGTCATAATCTCGTACAGCTCGTACAGCACCATTGTTTTCCACTTTTTTGAAGCCCTACAGTTTTTAAAAACCGCTGATTTCGCTTTCTTCGCTTTCTTTGAATATTCGGCACCCCACATCCATTATTGACCGGAGCAAGATATCTCAGAATTATCGTGAACTATGCCTTCACAGGACGCCCTGACCCAAGAGCCCCTGTACTTTCCCTTTCCATTATTATGTCAAGTATCTATGTATACAGAAATAATCCTTATAGGATTTACGAATAAGAGCTTTCAATTCTACACAGGTGAACCTCTGGATATGTTGAGCATCAAAACTACTAGTATGTCTTTCTTATTGAGAATTCTTGTACGCAAGTGGATTCTCGGGCTTATACAGTAAGGGACGGGTTAACCATGCTCAAAACTAATCTCTCCTGCAAATATAATAAAATGCGATGTGATCTGAAATGTTGGATGATTCTGTACGTGGCTCGGGCATCCCCTCAATGGGTCAATCGAAATTTACTTGGATCATTTCTTCGGTTTCGACGGAATCTGGGATTTTGCTATTCTTTCAGTGTTTGGTGGGAATCTGATTTACTTCAAAAGACAAAAGAAACGAAATTTAGTTTCCTTTCATTTGTTTCTACCGAGAAAGCGTTTGGAGTTGCCGGTCTAATGTGGACCGAAACAAGCGCGCTCGTTCTAGAAAAACTTCTAGTAGGGCTATCCTATATGTGGCCACCTTTTGAGCTCCAAGGGCAAGGTGGTGAGCGTCCTTTGATTCCTAGACACAAGCCGTGCTTTTGACTACCAATAAATTTCGTGATAGTATTTGATTATGCACTGAATCAACACACTGATTTGTGGACCAATAATTGTTCAAGCTGTCATTTTTATCATTATCGATAGAAATGGTACCACCTGAGTTTCCCTTGGGCATGAACCCCCAGGTGAGTTTAGAGGAGCCGATTAGGCAAATCCAACAGAGTCTGGATCTTTAACACTTTCCACTTGAGATAATTGGCTGAAATCTTCTTTACGTTCGTTTTCTATAGGATACCTTTATTACCGTGAGCGGCTAACAAGCTAACCAATCCACCTGTGTGAGGTATTACAAATTTTTCTGCTGAAGATTTGTAGGTGGTGGGATTCGAGAACCGAGAAAAATGACTTGTACGTTGGATTAAATTCTTTATTATGGCAAAGGGGTATTGTGTTATGCTGTTCAGACTGTTCGATCAGACATAGCCTTCCTCATTAAACTTCAAAAGGTCTGAACTCCCTTGAGATTAGTTGCGAATCTATTCAAAGCAGCTGAGAGATTTTTTTAAGTTCCGCTGACGCCGTAGCCCGGAAGTGGCCGGCACAGCCAGTGTTCACCCTTTTTCTAGAGATGTTTGAATTCCATTTAGATCCCACAATAGGGACGAAAGGCTCCATTGATCGTATAAACTAAACCCACTCCGGTAAATGTGGTGTTAGAGTGGAGGCGGCCAAAGGAAACTCAGATAAGGGAACCCAAAAGAGGATTCTCCTGCTCGATCGAGCTTTTTTCTCTGTGATTTATCGACTTTCAATTGAGAAAAAAGAAATTGATGGCAAAAGGGTCCTTTGTTGAGCTAATTGATGGCAAAAGGTTCCTTTAATTAGCTATGTACTGGTTACCATTTGGTTTTTGGAACTCCTTGAATGGCCATTTGGGTATATTAAATGAATTTCAGTATAAAAAAAACCTGAATACTAGACATCAACCATTCACTGGCCCCTGTTGACCAAGAGAAAGTCACGATATGGGTATGTGCGTCACGGCCGATTGCTGCACTACCCTCACTCTGATCGTAAATGAGGCCAGAATTTGTTGTTGAGGAAGCAGAATGGGTAAATTTTGTGAGCGTTCGGGTGTAATTCCCCAATTCCGTTATGCTGCGTGGTTTTTTATAGCTCTGGGAGTAGAAGGGAGATCCAACTTCCTCAGGATTTTTCCGTAAATGACGGGATGTTCACGTGGCTACAAGTCGAACTTACTCCTTCATCACTGAAAGGCGGTTCGAGTTTAATCCTATAAGGACCTATTATAAGGACCTATTCCCTCATCATGTATATCATCCTTCCAAAAGTCTCTTGCTTGAGAGAAACTTATAAAACCTAATTGAGTGACAGATCGAGTGGCAGGTGTAGGAAGTGGATAGGTAGGCTATTTATTCCTACCGTGTACCCTCAATCAACCATATCTCACAATTATTATATTTTCCCAAAACACATTGTTTATTCTTATAGCAGTCGGTATGTAGGATGAATAATTGGGAGAAAAGAGAGAGTTCCACTGATAGTAATTTCTTCCTTTTCATTTGACACTGTCTCTGAGAAGAGGAAATTCGCAGCTTCACTCCAGGTTTCGAGCGTCACCCAAAACTTTTTGAATTTTTATTAACTTTCGTTCATAATTTAACCAGGGTCCGATTTAGGAATGTACATAGGCTAGAAAGCACAGAAAAGTAAGGCGACTATGCTCACAAGAGACAATGGGGGTTCAGAAAAGGGTTGAGATGAAAAGAGAAATGAACTCAGAGACGTATTCACGATAGGCTGAAAAGTTAGCTTTCTCATGGAAAAAAGAAGTGGGAATTAGGAAATGGAAACAGTTCGAAGTAGAGAACAATGAAACCGCTCATGCGAACGTTTCTTTTCGGAACCTTAAAGCTCTTTCCACCTGTTGTCTGACAGTGTTTCAATAATGATTACATCACGTCGGGAAATTTCGCAGGAAACCGGAGAAATGTAGAACTTTCGATTGGTTTGCACAATGTTTCGTTCCTGGGAAATGAAAATGCACTTATTTTACGGTCTAGAAGTGCTTAAAAACTTATAAGGGGAATCAGAAGTATGTATAAGTTCAATGGTATCAGGCAGCATATGTAGGAAACGTATGTTGATAGGGACCTGGCGTTAGGGTTACTTGAATCGTTCTCCGGAGATCGTCGAAGGTCTGGCTGTTTTTAGACCCACTCGTTACTTCCCAAAGTTCCACTGTTTTCTTTGTTGAATAACGAATAGTAAAGGTGTATATATAGCCGAACAATGCATCCCTACATACAATTGCGGCGAGCCGCCGAATACAGAGGACACTTGAAGCTACTGAATCATCGGTTTTGATTCAACAATGTGATCGATACTCGAAAAACCAGTTCCTGCCATTCAAAAAATATACCGCGTTTCTGATCCAAGGCCTACCCCCATCAGGCGCCCCGAACGCACTAGGCCTGTCCTAACAACTCCTAGATACTCGAACGCGAAAGACTTCACCTTAGTGACCAACCATCAGCGGTTCCACAAGCTTTATCGTCTTACTAGTACATAACTAGCCACAATGGAAAAAGTATTCATCACCACTAAGTAATGTTGTGTTTGAAAATGTGAAAAAATGGCTCTTTCCCATGGAAAGGAAAGGATTTCGATTATTAAAAGCTTCAATTTTTCGAATAGCATTAGCGCACTAGCATTAAGAGTGCACAGCACATCCGGCAGAAATCGTAATTGTTTAGAGGGAAGTAGGAGTGGAAGTCCAGCGAATGTCAACGCCCTTGTAGACCGCTTTAGGACGTATGTAACTGGGGCGACCATATGATTTTTGTAGCTAAGCAAATAATCTCCTTTCACCAGCATGTATCGGATCAAGTCTCTGCTGATGTGCTATTCCGTGCTGTGCATATGAAAGGCGTTCAAAATTGCCTGGCCGGTTGTATGAGTGGGCCGCGGGTCACCGGAAGGGAGCATATTGGCATGGATTGAATTTTCATTCTCCCAAACACTTTTTACTTTTTCGGTTCTGCAAACTCCTTTAGAAAGAGGAAGGTTATCCCAAGAACTGACTGGCCTCAGTGGATCTGCAAGTGCAAAACAATCCTTCTACATGCTGGCTACAAACCAGTACTACTAGTCCGCCTAGGTCTAGTTGTATGAAAGACGTAGGATTCTTGTGGAGTCCCCTTCTTCTGTGCATCCCTTTACTGAAATACTGAGGATAACAAGTCGAAATTTCCTCTCTATACCCTCAGGAAAGCACCATGCGGTCTACTCTAAACACTATAAATCACTGTTTCCAGTAAGGAAGTTGCCATAGGAACACTTCTTCCATTAGATATTCAAATGCGTATAGACAGAAATCTAGCAAAGGGAGAGAGTACGGAAAAGCTCTTTTGGTAGGCATTCCTTTGGTCTACTAGTTCTCGAACGACACTGTGGCCAAAATTCATCTTGAACCATAAACAATGCGAGTAAGCAGTAACTGACGACAACCACGTAAACAGTAAATGCATATGAATTTAATAAATTGCATAGTTACAAGGCGTGAAGCTCCGGCCCCACCCGGAGAGCGATGTAAACAGAGCCGTCAAGGAGCAGAGGAGCGAATGAAGCATGCAGGAGGAGTGCGCCGAAAAGCCGCCTGGCAGCCAGAAAACTTGAAGTGACAGCGCTTGTGATTACCACGCCTCGAAGCAGAGGCGTCGGCCTTTGGCCGCCCCGTCCATCCTTCGAGGGAACGGCCAAGAGGCATAGAGCCAACATAGGGACACTGCCTTCCAACAGTCAAGCACTTCCTGAACCGAAGTATGAAACAGGGCGAGTGGGCGGTCAATCGCTTCAACGAGGATTGGGCGAGATCTGTGACGAATATGGTTCGAGAAGCTTGTTATGAAAAAGTTCACCGCCATCCAGTCTCCAGCTGCAATTCTTCATTCATGTTTGGAACGTCAACGATAAGCAAAGGATGTATATCGCAGTTATGTTGGTTTTGAGACGTCTGCGGAAGATGAGAGGAAAAGAGAAAAAAAGTGGATTGTCGTTAGAATCGCTTTATTGCATCCCCCTAGATCTTTCCCAAAGAAATGTCGAGAGCACCCTCACTAGTGCAGTAGCTAGTAAATCTGCCCAGTACATACCATCCTAACCGCAGGTTGGATCACGCCCTCCTCTTTGATAATTCACTTTCAGGTGTCATAGTTAGCCCTATTCGGCCTGTGCTGAGGTTCTGCCCATGTCTAAGGGGACGAAGTAGCCATAAAGCAGTTGGCTAGTGGCACAGCATCAAAGGAATTCTTCATACCAACGCAAGTGTGCTCAAATTGCATCTGGTTTGGCTTGTAGTCTCCAGAGTAGGCCATCATTGAAGTTTCCGCACTAAAATTCCATGAATATGGGATCGTTTGACCATGAATTTAATATTTCTTTCTTTTTGCTATAGCTTCGCCTCCTTTTAAAGGCACTGTTAACGACTAAATGGTTTCGAAGATACGCACATGGTTAGAATTCTGAGCCCCCTCTA
>UZAF01017780.1:0-24887 GCA_900617895.1 Haemonchus placei
GGCGTGATGGTTCCAATAGCAGTCCATGAGACATTCAAATATTCGCGCGTGGGAAACTAATTCTGACGGCAGTCAGTGGCGAGATTTAGCTTCGTTCCTTGCTCACTCCTCACTGAAACCGTGAAATTCTGTGCTCTACGGTCATTTACCTGACACATCGCAGCACACAAAGGTCTTTAAACGTTTTGTGCACCTTTCAGTTATATCTTTAGATTTTCCTTCGTTCCGCAACCAGGGCATTATTCACATAGCTACATGGCATAATGCCAGCAGCGGTCTCACAGCGAATGTTAACAGAACGCCAAAGCCGCAACCTGTATGTTTAAAAGTCGCATGAAAGGTATTTAGGATGGATGATTCTACCTGTGTTACTGAGCCATCTTTTCTGAAGGCTTCTTCATCGAGTACTGCTACAAATGGTCGTCCGACAAGGATAAGGGGAAAAGAAGCAGCAGAAAAGCGTGAAGATGCATCTCGACTACACGTTCTCGATTCGCACATGCGTCTCAATTTACTTCACCAAGGAGCTACACACTTATCTTGTCAAAGTAATGAATTTCCCATTACCGTTTACCATCCCTACCCACCTTCTTGAAGTTCAGTCGGAATGCAGAACTTCTTTTATGTCTTATTTGTTCTAAGACAGGCTGAGCGCGAGTATTTTGGATTCGTGCAAAAATGCTTGGCACGGGCTCCCAGAGCAAGGGCACCGGCACACCTGATAGGCCGTAGTGAACCTTTCTCCGCTGTAACCTGTCAATTAGAAAATTCATTAGACAGCTGACAATTATATACCCAACTTGCATGAAAGCATTGCCTGTACATGCTGTAAGCCNAAAACTTTGAAAGTTTACTGTTGGGGCTATTGCATCGCACCGAGGCAGGTTTTATATTTATTATTTCTGGTACAAAATTACCCTGGGAACAAGTTTATCCAAACGTGGTTAATCAGCAAACCTTGAAGAAGCGTGGGTGGGTAAGTGGTCCCGGTTTTCGGCACAGGGACTCAGTGATGCTCCCACCATTTTAGGCAAGGGTATCAATGATGGATACGCCAAACTTGCTCGACGATACGTAAAGCTATTCAAAGATGTGTTGAAAACAGAGCGAGTAAAGATTCAGCCAGGAATTGGACGAACATTTTGCCGGAAGTGCAAACAAATGTTTGTTGCTAAGGTACGCCTTTTTCCTGTTTATTCGTTTTCGAAAACTCTCTAGCCCAAACATGCAGCAAGCAGTTCTTATGAAATTTTTCCCACTCGGTTTGTTTTGGCATTTCATATTATTAATCCGACTTACAATCCCGGAAAGTAATCCTATGATGTTGTTTCAATAGTTTCGGGTCTTTTTCCCATGTAGCTGGGCGCATGGGACCTTGAACAATTACTTGGATCAATTTCATATACACCGTTTAATGGCTATGGCTCTGATGAGAGATGAGCGTGAGACTTAATAAGAAGGATAGGAGTATTGAATGTTTGTGGAATGCCTTCCATGAGCCGCTGCAAACCGAAGCGGTCTCGCTATTTCTCAAATTTTCGTCCTTCGTTTTGAACTTAATGACTCTGATAATTTACACGTATTCTTCTACTTAACCTTGCTCATTAGGTTGGGTTTCTTCACCAAGAATCAGAAACCGTGGCCGATTCTTTTTAATCTTTTCACCTGAATCGTCCACGGAATGTCCAAAAGTGTTGGTGGTTCGCCTAGTCATTTAGAGCTTTGGGGTGATGGATACTAGCGAAGTTGTTGGTCACGTATAGAGTTTGATCATGCTGTAATGTTACGTTTTAGTAGGAAAATTCATGGTTCCAATGTTTCAGGTAGAAAGGTGTAAACTTAATTTTGTGCAGCGGAAGGTTATGCAGCGAACATGTTTATTATGCGGGTATTCACGAAATTATGAATGGAACACTGGCTATGTTTCTCGAAACGAAAGGCGCTGGGAGGAAGAAGATGATCCTTCTCGGGAGGAAATCATGCAATTGTAGTTGTTTTGCTTCTTTTTGTACTCTCTAATTGTTTTGTTTTGTTATGGCTGTTATATATCTTCGTACATAAATTATTTATACGTGTGTATTCGTAAATACAACATACTTAGGGTGTTGCCATGATGTGATATATGTACGGTATGTAAATTGATAAACTTTTGATTACCTCGTATATGTCTGCTGCTCATATTGTGACAAATGGCGCTGCTTATCTGTGCTATAATGCTGGTCATCGTGAATAAGAGTGGTTAGCTTAGTTCAGATTTGAAGATGTCCTATGAAGCCATTTCCGAGCTGCTGCAAGATGTTTCACTTACCTCAGTTGAAAAAGGCACTGCTCCTGTGAAGGCCGAGTTCCTAATCAAGGTGAGCTCTTATGCCATTTTTATTATCTATCTGAGACAAAAACCGTCCGTAATTCACGATTAGAGAAGTTTCCGTTTCTGGCAAAGTACATGCCAGAATGCGTTGCCTTGATCTTCAAAGTTCTGAGGGTCGTGGTCACATAATTCTTACTTTAATGAAAGGAGGCGGTTGTAGGTTTGTAGCGGGATCTTTCCAATGCTTTGTGTAGAACTGAGTTTTTAGAGAAGCAACGGGTCTGACGACTTAAACGATATGAGCTCGACCAACAGTGAAATCGAGCATGAACAAGAAACTTCAACGCTCGATTTGCCGCCCTCCACGAATAAAGATGACAGGAAGTCAAGAAGGGGAATGAATAAAACCAGAAGGTATGTTCCTGCAGTGTCGTGTCCATGAACTAATTAGTGACATTCAGGAAAGAGATGAAGCAAGCTGAGACATTAATACGTGCATCGAATGCACGACTATGTCCTTCAGTTATTCAACCGGTCAAGTGCAAGTAAGTCTGGTGAATTTCGTTACGATGATCATTTCAGTAGCGAATTCTTTAATTCTGTTTGGGTAGATTTGGAGAAAAGTGCACCTTGATGCACGACATCCCGACATTCCTCACTAAAAAACCGGCTGATATCGGCGACACCTGTCCTTTGTTTGAAGCAAGAGGTACATGCCCCTTCAGCTATGCCTGCAGATTTGGAAATGCTCACATAGACTCTTCAGGAAAACAGTTATCCAAGGTTTTTATCGTCAGAAATTTCTCTATCATTATTTACACCCCAGCAATCCTAGTTTATAGGAACCTTCAGTCCCATATGAGGAGACAATGAATTGTTCATCAATACATATTCAAATAGCTCTGCGAAAGAAGACATACGACTTCTCGCGGTCAGACAGTGTAAGTTTTTGTTGCGCTTTGCTTTTCAAGATGGTTCAAGAGCGTTTTCTGAAAGCTGTTGTAATAGTTCCGAATTTTATGAGCAGCTCGAATCTAGTGCTGATCTGCATTGAGAAGGATAAAATTCTATCTAAAAGTAGTGGCAAAGCATAGGGGTTATTAGGGTTACTTTTATGTGCAGATATTTGACTAAACTTCTTGCGTCGATGTGAAAAGGCCTACGGTCCATCTACGGCTTAGGAGCCGAAAGCTCACCCATAAGTTGTTCACTGAGCCCAGATTTCGAAGAAGCAGTTGAAAACATCTAATTAGCAGTGAATGTTGACGACTGGATTTTATCTTTTCATGTTGTCGTGATCAATTTCAGGTCGTCAATGCTATCAAAGAAGGGCGTATCGGTGCTATGGAAAGCGAGGAAACTAAACTCGATATGAAGACTTTGAAGGGGAAGAAGTATCTGGCTCCCCTTACTACTGTGGTTAGTTAATGATAGCAGTCCTTTACATTCCTACTGCTATTGAATCACACAACTTAAGTCTATTTGATTTGCTTTGGATGCTGACTTCCCACCGTGAGATTCGCAAAAATGCCACTGTATGAAAATCAAGCGCGTCGTTCAGAATACCATTTGCTACTCGAATTTTCACAGGGAAACCTTCCATTCCGACGTCTTTGTGTGAAGCTTGGGGCAGATATCACTTGTGGTGAAATGGCAATGGCAACTAGTCTTCTTTCAGGTAGGTATATAGATTTCCAATTGTTGACTTTGTGAATTTCCATTATAATAGGTCTCCTTGTTCTAAACAGGGATCAAGGCGCGCGCGTATCTTGTGGCTGAGTCCCATAGCCTATCTTTTGTGGGTGCGTGTCTAGAAGATTACAATGCGACCATTGCTGTTATACTTGCAATTACATTCAATGTGTTTCTAGCCGTTAGCACTGTTGAAGTTACGATATCTGAACCAGTCAAGATCGACTAACTTCTAACTTACAAGCTCTTAGCTTCGACAGTTTTCCCAGATCAATTAGGGAATTAGAGAGGGGCGGGTCATAATGTTATGAATTACAGTTATTTGATGCTCCTTTAGAGCACGGGTTTCAATTCGTGATCTCGGCGTAGGTAGGCGTATGGGTTTTCAGTTTTGGTGGCCTTCCTTCTGGCGGTATTGTGGAATGATAGTTATGGAATGGAAAACGTCAATGGTCGCAATGTGCAATGTGTTTCATGAATTGTCTGTGAGTGCTACATATTATGCGTAACTACGTCATGAAAATGTCGCAACTGTGAGAAGATTTACTTGTTGTTGGCTTCACTGATACAGACGAGTAAGCGTGCTTCAACCAGGGAGCGATCTCCAGTAAATATTTGCAATGGGACTATTTATTGTCTTTTTGTGAGCTGTGGCTGCTGAGATCCGGTATGGTTGCTCAGTTTTGTCACACCATACTTGCTCCCTGATGTATTCCAGTCTCTTTTTGCCTTTGAGTTCTCTGCCGATGAGATTATTGAATCACCCTAGTCTCACTGATAACTCTTTTGGAGGACGCGTAATCATCCTCAATATTGAAACTAGGTAAACGAAGGTTATGCTTGCCCACCGACAGAGCAGGTTGCACCTCCTCATCGAAAGCCTATGTTCCTTGGGAACGTTTAAACAACTCTATCGTAGGACATACCTATCCTTATTTTTCTCAAGCGTAGTGCAAATAAGTTTCCCTTATTTTTTAGCGTATTGCATCGTTTTTCAATGAGTTCGCAACAGTGTACCCTTGTTAACTGAAATATTTCAAAAATTAACATTTTGAAGGTACACCGTCAGAGTATTCACTGGCGAAGCGTCACCCTTGCGAAAAAATCTTCGGAGTTCAACTGGCTGGTGGGTTTGCGGATTCCATGGCAAGAGCTGCACAAATTCTAGTTGACGAAATGAAAGTGGGAACATTTGTTTAACACTCCATTTTATAGTGCGACGTCGCTATTCTTGTTTCTCTTTTTTAAGACGTTGCAATTTGAATAGTGATGGCTTTTTCATGATACTTCCGTTCAGGTTGATTTCATTGACGTGAATATGGGTTGCCCCATTGATGTTGTTAATCAAAAAGGGGGAGGGTGCGCTTTGCCCAACAGGCCGAATAAAATGATCGAAGGTAATCTTCTGTAATTTTTTTCCGATATCACATTATAGAGTATGAAGTATGTTCCCGGAAAAATTCTTTTCCTTTGATTTCGCTGATTTTTTTACTGTTTTCCATAGCTCATATTCTGGTACTTCTCGAAAATCAATGCCCATACATGATCAGTGTGCATCTTTTCCATGTGGAATACCTTTTTTTCTCTTAAAGTTGTCATGTTTGGGATTTTTCAGTGGTCGCTCTCATTACTATGACATCTAGGTACAAACGCATTCAAACGAATCATCCATTTCATTTGAATCACACTAAAGAATGTTTCAAGTCCTTTCTGCCATGCGATGTGTGATGGGTGCTGTGCCTCTAACGGTCAAACTTCGAACTGGAATTCGAGAGGGTGTCCTTACTGCTGATGAAAGTATCAGACTTATGGTCAATTCACCAATCGCCAGACCTGACCTAATCGCTTTTCATCCTCGAAGCAAGTGAGATGCAACACATTCGGTGAAGCTTCTTAAATTTGTACTACGTTTTGAAGGGATCAACGGTACACAAGATTGGCAAACTGGGAATTCGTCAATCCTTGTCTCAAAGAGTGCGCTGACGTACCGCTGTGGGTTTGCGGCGATATACTAAGCTGGCAGGAATACTATACTGTAAGTTTATCGATACGATATCGCTTAATTCAACATGCTATAATGACAGGTTATCACATGATCTCCGAACCACCGCAAACTTTTTTCATTTCATTTTTCTCTTGGACATCTTCATGATCACAATGTGCACCTTGTTATCTGGTTTCCTACGTTTGGGTAGTTCTCCGGCCCGGTACAACTCAATTGCCGTCTGGTCAAAGAAGGACCGGATGTGTATTACACATGATTACTATTATCCCGAGGCGGAAGAGATTGTAATTCGTGGGTATACGGTCAAGGCCATTGGGTGGATGTGCTAGGAATGTCCAGCTGAAACACTTTGATTCTCCATAAGTGTGACTTCGAGCGTTTTCATCAAAGAGGTGTATCTAATCTCGTTTTTCTTTCGCGTTGCTGCTCTCATGACATATTTTCGTGTTTACTGTGAAATGTTAAGTAGGTACTCACAGTGAGTGCTCACAAGAGTTTTAGAGTAATTAATTAAAATGGTCCGCAATTCATGTGGGGACCTTTACTTTTTTATTGTGGAGGTGAAAAAGATGATTAGTACTTGCCCAACGTTCATTCAGCGTCTTGAAGAGTATCCGATTGGAGGGATAATGATTGGACGTGGAGCTTTAATCAAACCGTGGATTTTCACTGAGATAGATGAGCGAAGAACATGGGATATTTCTGCTACTGAACGACTGGACCTCTTGAAATCGTATGTTTAAAATGTTATGTTAAAAAATTTGAAGTTTGCTTGCTATAATTCGTCAATTGCATGCCCAGGGTGTGAAGCTGTGCGAAAGGTGTTGTTAAACTTTTTTACCTCACCTAATCCTTTCCTAAACGAATTTTTCACTCCACTTGATACAAGAGAATATTAATTGATATTCAATTATACTCGAGGGTCCACCGTGATGATGTGGTACCTGAGCATGTTTCTTTTGTCCCGACTTGGCGGACATCCTGCGTTTTTCCTCCCATTACCTTTTCATGTCATATTATTTTTTCCCTGATTCCCCTAAGCGAGCAGGGGTCAATACAAATTATTTCTGTTGGGTAGCGTAAGAGAAGTCCGGTTCTTTAGAATTGGTTTCTTCCTTACTTCATGCTCGCGATTCATTTAGATTTGTCAATTATGGGCTTGATCACTGGGGAAGCGATGACGCAGGAGTAGAACGGACACGACGTTTCCTTTTAGAATGGCTATCGTTCCAGTGCAGGTTAGTCACGTCATAGCCTATTCTGGTATTTTTTAGTTATGTTGACTTGCATTTTTAAGGTATATCCCTGTTGGTATACTAGAACGCATTCCTCAACGAATGAATGACCGACCACCATTGTATTATGGGCGAAACGACCTGGAAACCCTACTGAGTAGCTACCGAGCCGCTGACTGGATAGAAATAAGTCGAATGTTGCTTGGGCCAACACCTGAAGGATTTACTTTCATACCCAAACATAAGGCAAGCTCTTATTGATGAAGAAATCATTATTTCACACTGATTTGGGCTTTCGTCTCTGACTTCCTCATAAAATTGTGCGTTTGTCTCTATTTACCCATTGAAATGGGTGTGAGAATAGTGTTGCAATTTTCATTGATAACTTTGAATTAATGCATGTGGTTTCAGTTGTAGTAGATGATTTTCTATTCCCTTTTGTGGTTGCGACTGGTGAATCGCGAGTTTTAGTTTCGGTGACCTCTGAGTGATTCTGTCATTGTTACATTGTTGATCGAATTGTATATAATTGTTGGTTGAATGAAAAATATATTGTTCATATGTCCAAATTTTCGTGGTAAATCTCTGGTAGTTATCCTGCCACTCTTACCTAGCTTTCTAGCCTGCTTTTTAATCCTTCTACGAGGAAATTAATTTGTAAAATACACTTTCTTCTCAACTTTTTAGATTTCGGGGGTAAGCCTTGCCATCATGAAACGGGAGCCGTCATCGGCAATGGACTGGACGTCTATGAATGGTGCGGACGCAAAACCTCCCGTGCTTGATCGTGTAGCTCCATATAGCATCCAAGCCCGCGTCAATGGAAATGAAGCAGCGGTGCGTGCATAACCAAAAATTGCTTTCGTGCTTGAAATTACCTGGTTCAAACAGAGAGTGGCCCCTTGTGTTCTCCAGGGGCTTCACAGACAGATTAGGTTGCTCAACTCACAATAAACGTCCGTCTGAGTGATCGCCAAACTACTTAGAAACGCTCCCATTTTGCTTTGCTGGCATTCTGTCGCTGCATCCCTTTGGATTACCATTTTGTTATGGAGATCTCTCAAGAGTCAGGAATTGAAAGATTTAAGAGCGACAATCAGAGTACAATTGGTCATAAGAAAATTACGTATTCTCAGGCGAGATTTTTTGAATGCAAATCTATCTCCTATTGCCGAACACTATAAGCGATACAGCAAATGTGTTTCAAAATTTTTACTCGAGAATTCGTAGTAAGCATTGGAAATGGAAAGCGAGGTGTCTCCTTGTTATGTCGTTTTTTTTCATTTACGTAAAGGGCGCTACAGTGAGAGTCTTCGCGGAAGTGTGGATGTCGAAGAGCATAACATTTTATTGCTAGCAATATTATCACAGTAAGTGGTTAGGGAATCCTTGGGTAATAAGTCATCCCCAATGTTCCTCTGTTGAAACTCGCCCGTGCTGGCACCGTTGAAAGGGTGTCCCCCTTCTTCTGCTTCTCTCGAGGGCAAACTTTTCGGATTATATTGTATGTCGAAGGGTCATGGGGCACTGTAGTTGGGATTTAACGCTGACCTTTTCCTTCTGCAATTCCTCCTCATAAAACAGTAGAACGAAAATTGTAGCCAGTTGTTCATTTCATTGGCTAATGTTCTAGCTGGTGGTGTGAATCTCAGGAAATGTCATCATTTAAGATGAAATCAAGATATCAGTTTTTCCGTACCATGAGGACAATATATAATACACGTGTGATATCGTCGTAAAGTTCAAGTTCCAGTTCAAATAGAGCTGTCATTACCGACTGGATGGCATGAAAGTATTTACCTCTATGAAAACGAACAGCATCAACTGTTATGAATTATCTAGTAATAATTACAAATACAGGGAGATCGAGCTAACCAAGGACAACCAGAAGGTGGTGCCATTGCGAATGGTGAAGTAGATGAGGACCTTCACGCTGCCCCGGGAATTGAAGTGCGCGGAGAAATCCGCGTACTTGCACAAACGGTTTGTCTCCATATTCTTCATTTTTATCCGTTGCATTAGGTAAAAATTAAAGAAGAAAAGCAGTAATATACCTCCATTTCGTGATGGTGCCATTTAATTCCTCGATGAATGAAACCTCTAACTTCTTATCTTATATTCCAGGTAGTCATTTCTGATATTTCATTTATCTCTGAGTCTTTCCGTGTTCATACCGAAATAACAGCCCTTCCTCTGTCATCGGACTTGAGGAGTATTCACTTACATCTTGGCTCATGTTGGTGACATTTTTGAAATAATATATATCATATATATCATTACTGTCCTCAAGAGAATGCGCGGACTTTATTTTAGGCGCTCTGCTCCCAAGTGAAGTGGGAGGGCACGGGAAGATTACAATCAATGGTGCAGACTGTGAATACTCTCGTTTGATGCAGCCAACGGTGTGGCGGAGCTTCGCATAGTTTTGTGTTTTCTCAGAGGAGGAATCTTACTTCTTTAGCTTGCTACACAAACTTCCAGTTTCTCGATCATGGAAGCTCTTCCTCGATATTACAACGCAATTAATGACAAGGACGGTATGGTTCTTTTTCTCTAGAGAGGTTCTTTCCTCTGAGCCTTTGAGAAGTCTTTGCACACTTGCAATTTCGAAGCCGCCCCACTAATGTCAGAACTGCAGCGTTTCTCGAAATCGCCATCCCTGACGCACTGCGACTCACCATCCAGTTGTTAAAATGTATTACAATCGAAGTCGATGTTCTTGTACACAAACCCACTCAGGTGAGTGTATATTAAGGTTTTCTTCAATTTACAAAAGGATTTTTTGGATACTCGATACAGAAATTTTAGGGGATAAAGTTTGTCTATAATGTAGCGCCCGACGGAACTGTTGATAAGGGAGCCCATGTCTTTACATATCGGAGCTCGTTGTTAACAAGTGCGGTTTGTTTCCATTGAATTCAATTCAGCTGTAATGTCTATTGGAGCTTTTTCATTTATCCAGGTACTCGAGAATGGCTTCCTTGTGTTGATGCTCCTGATCAACTAGCTCTTTGGCGTATTCATATTACTTGCGACAGTTGGCTCACTGCAGTAGCCAGTGGTGATCTTGTGGTAAAGTTTTCTATATGCTGTCATTTGTGAACAGTGGCGATCCTCTCTAAAGAATTTTCAGGGCTTCGATACTGTTGCTGATAAACGTCTGAGAACGTGGAATTATCAACAGCTTATCCCTACTGCAGCCTGCAGCATCGGATTTGCTGTTGGGCAGTTTTCAACTTTCACTCTTCCGGACATGGCTGAGGTATCTTATTAAGCATCACCGTACTTTAGCTCTGATCCCACGTATTTTACTATTTCATTGATCGTTAGAACAGTAAGACAACATTAGTGATAGTAGCCGCATAAATTTAAGGTAACCAATTTCGCTCCTGTCGGTTTGTTATCCCTGCTGAAGCACACGGTTACTCCTCTGGACAAAATTCTAGAGTATTTTGAAGAACTACTATCCTGCCGATTTCCTTATCCCACTTATAAACAAGTGTTTGTGGATATGGTGAGATTTCGTTCTCATTGTAGGAGATATCTTATAGCTGAACCTAAAATTTCTATATTTTTTGCAGATTCCTGATGAAGTGACTTCTTATAGCAGTATGACTCTATTTTCAATAAATACACTTCATCACAAGAAGATAATCGATGTAGTTCAAGTACGTATTAATTTAATTGTGAGCCTTGGAAAGTGTCGCGTTATACCATTTATTTTCGCCCTAGGAATGCAGACAAACGCTCGCGTTGGGTGTTGCGGAACAGTTCTTCGGTTGTTTCATCTCACCTGCTCATTTCTTGGATTCGTGGCTGGTGCGCTCCCTATCCAGGCAAGTTCTCTGCTTGATGAAGCCCGTTTAGAATATCTATCGACTCCTTGTTTCGAAAAATCTCCCCTTTTCCAGATTCATCACATCTCTCTACATTGAGAAAATATTTGGTACAAGTGAATACTTGTTTCAAATGAAAAAGATCATGAATGCGGTATGCGACTATGAATCTCAGTGGGGAAAGGTTAGTGTGTTGTCGGTGACAGTTCTGTTGTCGCAATTCTCCTAAATTCTACGAGATACAATCAAACATCTTCGACACAGATGCTATCCATCATAGATAAATTACAGCGTTATGAGGTTTTTCAATTTTGCAACTATGAATTCTCCAAGTCACTTACCGAACGAATTCAGTCAAGTTCCTAAATCAATGAACCACAGTAAGTTTTATGGTATTTTCAGATTATTCTACGGCCATCGAGTGAGGGTGCGGCACGTCTGAATCTGCACTGCGAGCCGCGATGTGAACATACCTGCTCTCCTCTCTATGTGAAGAATCAAACAAAGAAAGGTCATTTGGCCATGCGGATGCTCAGCAAGAGATTGGGACATGAACCCTATTTCCAGGTATTTTCCGCTCTCAATCCAATCTTTGTGGATTCCATTCCTGATTCCTTTTGGTTGCTCTGAAAACTGATGGAGAAATGCGCTGCAAGCAATATTCGGCACTTTTAAAAGTGATTCTCGAGCATGTTCATAGTTCCGCGAACTGTTGTTCCTTCAAAATTGTGTGCAATAATTGATGGGTTCTAGTCCGCGTTTAACTACGTGGTTGAGTTACTTACCCTTGCTCTCGTACCTGCTTAGTCCTTGCCCCGTTGAATCAGATCTTCCGAAAGGAATGTAGTACTACGAGCGAGAGTATTGCGTTATACCAATCCTTTCTCGACGTAGACTGAAAATGTTCGCTTAAGGTAATTTGGCTGTTCAGGTGTTACACAAAATTCTCTCTGTTGGACAACAAATGGCGGAGCGACGTGATAGGCCGGCCACCTGGACCCATCTTGTAATCTCAACCGAGACCTTCTTCAGAACAGTGACTAATGTGACTGGACAGGAGATCCCTACTTTCATGGAACAATGGATTTATAATGGCGGGCATGCCTCTTTCCGTGTTCGTCAATTTTCTTCTTGCAGATTTTTTATCCAGAGGTGTTACCCTAATCCTCATTTTAGGTGCAATATGTATTTAATCGTAAGCGTAATATGATCGAACTGGAAGTGAAGCAAAAAGTTGAACCAGGAAATGGTCGATTGAGGTCTTGATTCAGTTTTGAACCCATGCATGAATCAGCTACTTTCTATGCACATCTTCTACCAAGTATACAGATATGTCGGTCCTTTAACGGTTTTGGTGCAAGAGTTAGATGGTTCGTTCTCCCACACCGTGCAAATCGACGGAGATATTTCTAGAGCAGATCTCCAATGCCATTCCAAAGGTCGTCGCCAGAAGAAGGTAAGCTAGATGACATGAAATGTTATGCGAAAAAGTGGGAACTCTTATTTTCGAGCTTTGTTGCATTTTTATTCAATCCACTTGCATTAAATTTGATGCCAACCTGTTGATGTTCTGATTACTGGATCGAAAGCTAGAAAGGATCCTCAAATCAAGAAGCAAATGTACCTTAAAGAAAGAGACAAATACGCGGGATGTTTTTTCTGGGTAAAGTACATATATGAACCGTCTTTATTCTTAGAACGTTGATTGTGGCCTCCTAATAAACATACAAGCAAGTCTTACTTGGAATTGTTACGAGGAGGTCACGACTTGACAGCATCAGTTGTTGTTCTAAATCATGGATGTAGGTTAGTGCCCTTATTCACCCGCTCTTTTATATAAGTGACCTGGCAAGAGTAAATAAACAAATAACTTGGCAAAAAAATACTGGAGTAATCTGAATTGTAGCGGGCGACTAATTCTAAGACCAACTATTTCGATTGAAGGTTAGGCGTTATTTTAGATTTCATTCTTATTCGTTTCTAACCCCTTTTCAGAAGCGTGTTCCTCTATACTCCGGAGACGACGTGGAGGTCGATCTCAGCAATATGGATCCGGATTCTCCCGTTTTGTGGATTCGGTCAGTTTCACTTACTCGATCTTGTTCTGCCACTGTCTTTCCTCTAGCACAGGATTTCAGGCTTGATCCTGAGCTTCATCTCATCCGTAATCTTATGATTAATCAGCCGGACTATCAATGGGAATATATGCTACGATACGAGCGCGATGTGCTCGCACAACTTCAGGTTCGTTTTATTTGTTTATTTTATTTGTCGCTTCATTTTGTATGCTAAATTACCCAGAGCAAGGTACATCGATACACTTTCAGGCTTTAGAACGATTGCAGCTCTGTCCTAATCCTCAGAGTCGGGACGTGCTTCTGGAAACAATTTCTAACGAAAATTTCTTCTACAGGTATGATTACTTATGAGTGTCACAGTCTTCTTCACGCTCGCAACCTCAAGACGTCTCAAGCAGTGAATTGGTTAGCAAATTGACTTTGCGCTGTGGCCAAGTGCTGGAGTTAACAGCAGCTGAAAAACTAACCTATTTCTTGCTGGGCTTAGTAGCACAATGGATACGGGAAAGTCAATTGTGATAGGTGTAGCTCCTTCAGGTCAACTAGCAGGACTGGCCGAGTGTCCGAGAGAGCAGCTCTACGGATTCACACAAGAAGGCCACTAATTCAGTCTCTGCCGTTATAAAAACCATGTCCTGCCTTTCTATCTAAGCCTCCATAAGTAGCTCTCTTCAAGATCACTCGTCGTGGTGAAAATACCCTACATCGCCACTGATGTCGCAGATCAGTTGCGGTGAGAGATAAAATTCCTTAGCTCGTGATATGTGCGGCTGCATAAGGTGGAAGGGATCACTGGGCTGGCGCTGCAACATCTTTTGATTGGAAGATGATCGTCTGTCAAGCGCTGAAACATAAAGGCATTGCTGGCAGAGATGGCTCTGTAGCGCAGAGCTAACTAATATAGCCATAGGCTTACCTGTAAATACAAAACCTGTACAAGCCAAGAGCGGAGCGGAGATTTCGGTGGCAGAGACTGCACCAAGATAGGAAAGAGGACCGCAAAGGAAGGGTACCAGTTGGTGAACTTTTAGATCAACATGAACCTGTCCAGTAAATTTCCAGTGAAGGTCATCCTGCAGAGTTGAAGAGAAATGGTCCCTAATGCGATGGGCGAATCCAGACATGACAATGCAGTATGGGTGTGAAAAGAACGATTTGATCGAGTCTTGAAGTAAAAGAAGACGTTTACAGTTGCCGGCAAAAGACGCAAGGCCGCAAAGAACTAGCTGTTTACAGAAGTTGCTAGAGGGTCGCCAGAGGGTAGTGTGAGCAAAGAACGCTGAATTGGGCGCCTTGACGATGAACTCTAAAATCGAGGGGGAGAGCTGGGGCGGTGGATTGCTCCAAATGCAGTGGAACATCACTTGGGGGTTTCGGTTCTCGCGGAGACAGCTGGCCTCATACCTCGAATGTCTGCAACAGATGTAATCTTTACAGTTAGACACGTAAGTGAGTGCATCGCGTAAGCGTAGGCACTCCTAGCTAACGAGGGTTTGTTCGAGCTCTACCGCCACTCGTGTGGTAGAGCGCTCCTTCAACGGAACATTCTAGGACAACCAACCCTCAAGGACATGTACCGTAGATGAAGAAGGAATTAACTGGTCTGTAAGTAGGGAGAAGAATGTGGGCTGAACTGTTCCCACAAGCATCTCCTGTCATTGGAAATGTTCCAGGACACTCACAGAAACAAGGTGGTGATGAGAAGGGTATCGGTCAGTGATGAGGTTCAAGATTTTGCGGCAGTGAGCCCATGCCTGTGAGCAAGAAACACAAAAGGCGATTTCCACAGGAGTTAGAATGACCTGATGAACTTGTGGTTGAGCGTAAGTGGACCAGGTCAGAAACGGGGACGTCAGGGTGGTTATGCGAACGGCCCTTACCCATCAAAGAACAAGGGAGAGCAGCGCCTGCAACGGTATGGGCACATGTTGGATAGACCACAAAATCTCACGGCAAAGGCAATGGACTTCGGTGCCTATGGAAAGCGACACGTTGAGGCGCATGGTCGCTGGGGAAGGGATGAAATAATGCGATCGAAGGAAACCTTTCTTCAAGGCATATAACGCTTCAGTTAGGAGGACGTGATGGCAACTACTACGAGCAATAGACCTACGGCTGCGCAGGAGAAGAAGAAGTCGGTTTAAAGTTAAATATTCCAACTGCTGGTCTCCTGTTTTCTGTTATATTAGGTTGTAACATAAGTTCGTAGAGTTTTTCACAAAGATTTCTCTGAACAAAAAGCAATAATTGCAATAATAAATTATTAATTAAGTTATTATAATAGTCAGCCAATACACGAATTGTTTGGCGACCATCTTCCTTCAATAGTGCCTTCAGACGCTCTTGGTCGAATTCTGCAGGTCGTCCGCTTCGAGGCGTGTCTTCAAGTTTAAAGTCGCCTATTTCAAGCTTTGCGAACCATTTTTGTGCAGTAGACACACCTATGTAAGTTACCTTCCCTGTACACACTGCATATCTCCCGAGCTGCTTCGGCAAGAAAAGCAGATGTCGAAAATGCTGATTTTTTCCTCCTAGATATTCCATTTCTGAGCCAGAAAAAAGACGAACAGTTAAACTCCCCAAAAAACGGATAAAACAGTTTTGTAGAGGAGAAAAAGCTCTTTCGAATGAATGTATACACTTTGCTGAAAAACAAAACAAATCGTTGCAAAATAACTCCAACGCAAAACTCTACGAACTTATGTTGCAACCTAATATTTGCTAATATGAACCAGGCGGAAACTAGTGTTTCAGGGTGAGGTGCCACGCTGCCTATGCTCTCACAGAGGTACTGAATAAGATGCCTGAAACCTGGTCAGGAGTACCGGCCCTTTTGAGCTTATACAGGTTGGGGTTATTTCTTTTTTTGTGAACTTCATCTTGGAGAAATATTTCCAGAAAAACATACGGTGCCAAATCTTGCTCGACAATCCCAAGATCAAACAATTTTGTTGTAACTTCTCAGAATCTTCAACAATATTTTTTACAGCAGGTAAGGAGCTTGTTATTAACTCATGTCGAACAATTCCCTATATTCACTTAGTAGGCTATCTTCTAATCCATTCTCGGTTCTAGGTTCTTCCGCAGGCTTTGGCTCGAATGCGAACAAATGGCATGGCTTTGCAAGAAGTGCAGTGCTTCATTGTCGACTACATACGTTACAATGATAATTCGATGAATAGGTGGTGGACGAGTTCCTTGTTTCTCAGATACCGTCTGACATTGGTGGCTTTTGATGCTCCCTTTTAGGTATTCCGATGATCATTACCGTGCCTCTCTTCTGAATGCATTAGCTGCCTGCATTGCGCCTGTCAATACCTTAGGTGGTGGTAATTATATACCAGACGCACTTAATTGGGAAATGAATGAAGTTGTGGAGGTGCAGTCTGCTCAGAAGTATATCTTCCTTATCAATGATCCTTCATGAGTCATTACAGGAAACAACTCACGCTCTGAATCTAGACACCATAAAACCTTCCTTTCGACATGTGGTAGGCGTAGCAGCGCTCACGGTAATCCATCATGTAAGTATTTCCCATTCAAAATTCATATTCATTTGTTCCTCAGCTGAGCTTACATTATTTTCAGCTACAACGCAATGGACACATACCATCTGACTCGAAAATTTTCTGGGTTTTCGCTGCACCAAAACTCTGCGTCAACGTAAGCTGTTTTGAGTTCACTATCTTTTCTGGTTTTGAGTTCTTTTCACGAGATCTTCAGCGGTTGCCTTGACCCTACTAGCCATTTCAAAAGCACTCGTTTCTGTGAACTTCATTATGTGCTTAGAATAAAATGGACGTAAGTTTATTTTGATGGGGGGNGGGGGGGGGGCTGTCGAAGTTATCGTCACCTTTTCCGTTTTAGCGCTATGTTTGAGCGATTTAGGAAGACCGTCAGATATGATGCCTTTGTCCTCTCTCACCCTAGTCACCTTAGACTGACATAAGCCAAAAAGTCCCGCCGAACATATTCGAACTCTTAGAAGTCCGCAAGCTTTCTCGTGACAATTTTACTACGTAGAAACGGTAGCATTTTGTCACCATCGTGAGCGAAGAGGCACATTTGGTTGTTTGAAATCGAAATTTACCGTGCAGGTCTACATCTTTGTACTTATTTCGTTTTCATTACCAGATGCGCAAAGTTGCCCTTCAAATCATTGTGGAGAGGCTGTCCTTGTCCAGGAAGAAGCAGTCAACAAATGACTTGATGAGATTGCTGACTATGTTAGCCCAAGATTCTGATCCAGCTATTCGACTTCATATTGCCACGGAACTGGCACTCTTACCACCGTTCAACACTCATGAATGGTCGGGTTGCTTTGAATACATTCTGGTTCGAGAGCAAATCCTTCCTTACCAGAATTTTCGTTATTTATGAGAAGTTTTACAGCACGGATACAGGTCCAACGAATCCTTGCAATACGGCCCAAATAGCCGAAGAGCTATGGATGCTAATGAGCAAACCCTCCTTGGTAATCATTACTTTCTCGTTCTTAATTCATCATGTATTCGTTGTTTCCAGGAATCGAGAGCGAGACTTCTGCTGATGGATCTTTTCTTCTCCCTTTATGGTATGAGCGCACCTTTTGTGAAAGGTGGCCCTGCAATGATTTCTGGCCACCAACGAGCCAAACGCCGTCATTGTGATGGAAGACCAGGCGTGGCTAGTTGGCACAACGATATCCTTGATGGAGAACAACCTCCTTCGCCAGAGTCTCGCTCGTTCAACGAAGATATTGACATGCTACAGTAAGAGCTATCTTTAAGGTTCACGGGTAAGTGAAAGTGATATTTCATCCTTTCTTGAGTGTAAACTTTTTTGAGTACGGTCATGTGTTTCGTAGGGTGTGTATATAGTGTTTACAATATTTTGTGCATTGATATGGTTTTTTTGTAATACCGTAGAACGGATGTTTTGATTGCATGCTAAGAATGCGGAGGACCAAATTACATTTACGAGTAAAGAGGCATAAACTAGTTTCCAAACGTTGGAAGATCACTTATAAAGCCAAATGGTGTCATTTGAAAGCAAACATAGCCGGCAGTCTTTACCTAACTTTGTTGATAAATTTTGAACGCACACTTTTCATAACTCTATGAAGTGAGGTTATACGGTGCAGAGCCGTACAGATGTATAAATTTCTTATATCCATGCAGTGTTCATGTTGCAGTATGTCATTACATTCAATATTTGAACAAAGATTGAAAGTGAATTTTTGAACAAAGTGTTTGCTGTAATGTTGACATTAGGATCAGATAGCCTGAATTAGTAATTTAGGAGTAAAACACATGTCTTCCACAGATGCATCGACATCTAGCCGAGAAGAAGATGCGGCAGCGGAGCAACCAGCGGTTTTTGAACCGTCTGATTTAGAAGAGCGATTGCGAGAAAGGCTTCGTTTACCGGAAAATCCGCCTAAAACATCTCAGGAGAGTATTCCTCTCCCTGATCCTAGGGTTAATATATCATTCTTTGTCCCGATGTACTTGCTGCATCCTCTTCCAAATTCATTACAGATTTTGGACGATCTCGAAGTTCATGCGAAAGAGGTTTCTGCCAATTTAGATATGGTGCTGCGCGATCTCAGGTAAACCCACTTTTCATCCTAATCGTCTATAAGATTCCCAAAAGGGCTTAATCAGAGGTTCTCTTCACGGAATGGGAGATCTGACGTTGGAGTCCATTCAGTGCTACAACATTGCTATAGCGAATGCTTGTGATGTTGCTGACGTAAACGTGAAGTCTACCTACGCTGTAAGTCGAATATGTATCCATTCGTTTGCGGAAATATATTCCCTCACTCACCCAGCATTCGTGATAGTGTAATCTTCACCTACTAGCAAATGGAAACCCTTCGAAATAGGGAGCTTGAACAGGGAGTGAAGGGGAATGGATCTAATTTTTACACACGGATAGATCAAACTAATCATTATGACGTCCAATTTACTCATCAAGTTTAGCATTAGCTAAACCATCTCGCCTTTACCTTTACGGTCAATGTGTGTTTAGAATTGCTCTCGGTTCTTGTTTTCAATGATGCACTTGGGTGCTGAGCTGAACTGGATGGAAATTCACAAATTCACTACACACTATGTTTCTTGGTTTTCGTTCTTCAAAGGAAATTTGAAGAAAAGCGCAACTTCGGTCTCTCAAAGTAACCACGACCATGAGTTGGTTTCATAGTCTGGCTATATTTCGCTCTATCGTTTTGATTTGAAAGTTTGTGGACGAAAAAACACATGAAAGTTGAAAGCACACAACATGAAAATTTATCGTAAACCAATGTTGGCCAATGTAGAATTGAAAAAATGCTACCTTCAAAAAAATCCGGGTTTTATTAATTACTGTAGCAATCTGTCTATCGTTGTTATCGCAAATAAGTTGTATTTAAGATGTTAGCAAAGGTCGAGGAGGTAAATCACGCAATGCAAAAAATGGCAACGTTATCAAAACAAATGTAGGTGTACAATAATATGCTTTGTGCCTGTTCTCATTCATACCGTTATTTTCAGCAAGGAGATGAGAAGATTAGTGGAGATGTTCGAAACATTGTTCCAAGGATCACTGAAGTGACCTCTTTCTATACGAGCTTATGTAACGATATATTTTATTTGTATGTACATAGTTTCGATAAATCAGATTCATCTTTGTTGTCCGGGATGAGTATCGGTGATATCCTACCCTTACATATTCAAATGTTACAATGTTTTTCTTTATGAAACTTTATCATGGCTAGAGCGATGTCTTCTGCAAACTGCCCTTGACGTGAACTTCTTTCCGCAAACGGAACATGAATACGGTTGTAGACCATCATGTTGACGGAGATGAATCTTATACGGTTCACTCAAGTCGAATCCAGCACCGCAACGAGTGCATGTAAATCTGAGAAAGAGTGGAATAAAAAGATGTCTACAAATCAGTTTGGGACTGATTTGCGCTCATCGAAATGGAAACAGCGGATATTTCAGTGTGTAGTTCACATCGGTTTACTTCTGGGCCCCTGTTTCCATTTGGCGTTTGCGACAATCTGGCCGAGTTGCTCCGATTTTCGGTAACCATAAGCAACTTCATCACCCATTGTAATTACCTTCTTTGCTTTGAGTGAATCCTTTCGTGCCGTCGAAGAGCTGAACTAGTCGAGTAGAATGAATCACAGTGCGAGCATTTTAGTCTGAAAAAGACCGATGACTCATTTGGTTCATGGACAAAGCACGAAATTGACCTACCTAGAAGGATTGTGTGTATTCCGCATGTGTTTCCTCAAGTGCTCTGCAGATGGAAATGTCTTATTGCAATCAGACCTGGTACACGGATACGGTCGTGCTCCACTGTGCATATTTTCCGTGTGCATAGTTAGACTACCTTCCGAAGCAAATACTCTTCCACAAGTTGGACATTGCAATTCTGGAGAGGAAACCGACGCTTCCGAAATGTTTTGCATTACTCTGAACTTGGGAGTAGGTTGCCGATCGCTCAGCGAGGGAGTTAGAGTTGCGGGTTTTCTGTGAGTTTATCGAGCGTAAATACCTTGGACGTAGAATTACGTGTGACGACCTAAAGCAAACTTACGGATCAGTTTCGGTGGGAGCTTAGTAGTGGATTCCCACGGTCGCGCATAAGCACGCGGCAATTTTCGGTAGCGGTCTCATTCAGAATGCAGTTATTGTTATCGTCTCTTCAGACCGCGTCTTGTCAATCAGAATTTACCTACACATAGCGCATTCCAACCACCCATTGAATTTGCGGCAGGTGCACCGACCTTGAAGGGTGGGACCTTTCGTGCCCACATTGTTATTGGAGAACATGAGTTTTAGTTCTCATCTTAATACCTCCCAGTTGTCGATTTGTGTTTCGGGAAGCTCATCTCTGACCTACTACGATAATGGTGGGGTTGGCAAGCACGTTATGCCGTTCGAATTTTTAAACGTGCCTCTCTAATTCAACGACTACCTAAAATACAGAACGATAGTCCAGTAGGGGCACTCGATTCTTACAGTGACTTCACAGTGAAATAAAATGCAATGGGCGCAGGATTTCACAGACACTATATTTCCTTTCACGGCATAGCTTTGCTTGAATATGCAAATTCTCATCCGTTACATAAATGACGTTTGAAAAAGAACTTAGGGCAAAGATAAGGACGGGTGGTGGGCCGGGTGATTTGTGACAATCGACAGCGTTCTGAACCGACCCCGGCGTCAGCGTCAGTCTTTCTGTGTTCTCCAGACCAGGTAGCCACATTCTGCTGTCTAAACCCAGCTGCTACGGTGATGAAAATTTTCACAGTAATGGGCTACGGCAGAAACAGAAAGCTCTGATACAGCTGATTTCGATTTGGCAAATGTCTGGGATATTGATATTGTATGATTCAGGAATGACTGAGATAGAGGAGCGCAGATGTGAAGGTTTTGAATGCGGTAAACCAGCGAAACTGCGTTGCCCTACCTGCATCAAACTGGGTCTGAAGGATTCGTTTTTCTGTGATCAGGTTAGCGTTTTTTCGTTTTTAAAACATTACCCTTCATTTAATATCATCCTAGGTGTGCTTCAAAGCGAACTGGGCTACACATAAAAATCAACACAATGATCCGGATGCACCGTACAATCCGTGGCCCAATTACAAGGCAAGTTTTTACCGCTATGCATTTTCTATAGATTTACAGGATCACAGAGCAAGTTTTTCTCCACAGTGAGACCTATACTCCTTTTGTTACGTTTTCACAGTTGTGCGATCATCGAATACTTTGGTCAGTATCTTTTTATAACAGACTTCTGCCGTATTTACCTGGAATTAGAGGCACGTTCTTCTGTCGACTCTAGGATAATATCAGAAGACCCGGAAAGCCTGTTATGGAGTCTTCACGTCATTTTTTCCTCCTGGAACCTAATTTTTAGAATGAAAAGTGTAGGGAGAAGTTAATGGGAGGCATGAAACTTTTATCACGGTATCCACGACACGAGTGTGGCGGTGCTCACTGTTTCGCTTTGTCTCAAGATAGGTTACCCACTGAAGGATAATGGTTTGAGCAATGATTTTTCGAAAGGTTTTAGTTTCTTTGTGTTCCAGGTTAAATTCTATACGAACCCTTTTACCCTGCCACTTTGACTGGTCGGCCACGAAATGTTTTCTGGGTGTTGAATGGTATGAGTCTTCGGCGACGTATGCTTCAGAGGAAAACTCACAGGGTCGCACTGAAGAAGCGTTCCGCGACACCATGCTCACCATCAACGTTGAGCGTTACTATTTCCTGGACTTGTTATTGTGCTAACTTAGGCATTCTCAAGATTACACAACTTTATTGAACTGACATTTCGGCCCTTTCGTCTGTTTCAGAGCCTGAAAGTCGAAAACCAATGAGACTGGTACTCACATAAGGGCAGACAGTACTTAAGTGAGTTCTCAAGTAGTNAGTAGTGCTGCATGGCTTACCTCCATCTTATAGGCCAACTAGCAAGACGACCAATGTGGTCATCGTAGCGGTTGGCCTCTAAGATCAAGTAAGTCTTGTAACACCCTTGTATTGATCTGGTTCAGGGGGTCTACTAGTTCAGAGTACTGTCTTGAGTACTGTCTGGCCTTATGTGGGGATCAGTCACAATTGGTTCTTCAACTTTTAGGCTGTGAAGAAGGCGAAGACTCTGAAACTTCAGCTCGTTGTATAATCTTGGAAATGCTCATGTCAGCACAATAACAAGTATAGCTCGTGCCATGATTAAACGAAAGTCGATCATGGTCCATTCCCATTCCCATTTCCCTTTTTTTCTATTGCCAACCTTTTATATGTGAGATATGAGCATATCTTTTTCCCATAACATTATCGGTCCCAATTCCTCCGAAAGCGTAACCGTAAATGTAATACATAATAGTTGTTATGAAGTTATCAAGGGTTCCGTGATTATGTTATGTAGTGCAGCTTGATCTATTTAGTTTACTGGCTCCTTACGGCCTGCTCGAGTCACCCCAAGGCGACCAGTGCCACAATCAATCACACGTCCAGACTATGCTCTGCATCCTCAAGGAGTTTCGTTTGAAGAGCGACAAGCAAAGAAAAACAGGGAGATCAAGGTACGATTACCCCCCTGTAAGAGCTTTTAGAAGACTTGCTAACGAGATTCTCATTGTAGTTATTCTAGGTCTTAGACGACGAAGAAAAAGAAGGTCTTCGTGTGGCTTGTCGCCTGGGTCGAGAAGTTTTGAACGAAGCAGCAAAGGCCTGCGCACCAGGTGTCACCACCGATGAGATTGACCGAGTTGTGCATGAGGCTTGTATCGAGAGAGACTGCTATCCAAGTCCTTTAGGGTAGGTAATTAAATGTTCGAATTTTTACTAGTTAATTTTTAACCTTTAGCTCATCAAATGTTATAATTTTTCCATGTTTTGATTCTAAAAAATGCGAGTTTCGGGGATGTGTCTGATACGGCGTCATCAATTTTCTAGGTGGAATAAACAATTGAACAAACTTGTTGGTACCATTGTGTCTCCTAAACATCACATCGGAAGCCAATATAATTCTTGTGGTTGTAGTTTATTTATAATTTCAACTGAATTTTGTGTTTACAACCAAAAGATTACGACCATTGCAAAGTTTGGACTGTTCTCAGCTCCTACTTTCAGCTATTACAATTTTCCAAAAAGCTGCTGTACCTCAGTGAATGAAGTTATATGTCACGGTATACCGGATCTCCGTGTGTTGGAGAATGGTGATTTGTGTAATGGTAAGATTTGCGTCTATACTTCTTTGAATAGTAGCTCTTTTCTGATGAATACTCAAGAATAAGGATTCTAGTTGATGTCACTGTATACCATCGCGGATTCCATGGAGATTTGAATGAGACCTTTCTTGTTGGTGACGCAGTCGATGAAGAGTCACGGAATCTTGTACGTGTCACGTATGAATGCCTACAACAGGCCATTGCAATGGGTAATAGTAACAGTAAATGCTCACATGGCGATGACGCCGTGGGTTACCGAACGGGCTCTCCATTTCCAAGAGTGTTCTTTTTAAGTGAGGCCGGGCGTGAAATTCCGAGAAATCGGGAATGTTATTCAAAAACATGCCAACGCAAATGGTTTCTCTGTGGTCAAGGCCTACTGCGGTCACGGGATCCACAGGTAAGCATTGAGTTGGAATAAGTTTTTTTCCCACACTTCATGCGCAGAAATAAGTTTGGAAATAGCTGGTGTTAAACTTCATCTTGTAGAAGCTGAATTTATTATTCACTTCGCTTGCTGAAGTATGGGTATAATTATCGCTAGCGCAATTTACTTCTAATATCGTCTTCAAACAGCCTTGTATGCTTTCTCGAAAGCTAATCAAAGACGACAGAGAAGGCGAGTTGCTGCAGCGGCGTGCATCGTCCCATCCAAAAATACATCTTGTCGATAATAGCTAATTTAGAATATGAATGATTGCTCCATTCATCTAGAAATAGTTTCAATATAGACGTAAATACCATTACATTGGGTGCGTTCGTAATTCGTTCATAGTACCTCATGAAACCGGGTGCTCCGCGCGTCCGTCGAAACTGGGTGACGCCGCAGTTGCCACGCTCGGCGCGTCGCAGTTGTCAATGGGGTTGGGCATACGAGAGAGTCCAGTCAGTTCAAAGAGGAGGTCACACGGGCCAGTGCAAATCATTTGCTCCACTGACATTTAGCGGTACTGTTGTCATCTCGGGATCGTAGTCGGCTGCGCTGGGCGCGAAGTGGGGGGGGGGGGGGGGGG
>UZAF01017781.1:2130-41641 GCA_900617895.1 Haemonchus placei
CATCAAAAAATACGCCCAGCAGTATAGGTCCCATTTCAAACGGCCACTTCGACTTGGGATCCTTCCCTTGTCAGAACACCAAACAGTGACCTACCTCTTCGTTCAATAAAGCCACAGCATCATCGTAAACACGGCCTTCGAAAAATTTCTCGCATTGCTTGTACTCATCAAGTAACGAATTAAGCACGAAACCAGTATTTGAAAGCAGTCCGTTCCCAAACCTGCACAACAAATATCAAAAATTTCTATAGAGAAACAATGGCTCCCCTAATCAGTTATATTAAATGGAGTAGTCATAATTAATATAAGTGTAATTATATAATGAAAATCCACCTTTCGCAAATCTGATATACGGTATTGCACACAGCTTTCGCCATTTCCCATTCTGCGTGACTCAGTGAGCCGAAATATTCGTCGAGTATCGACTAAAAGAAGACGCTCAGCAATCTATCAACATCACATCAGATACAGGAACAAAACCACAAAAAACAACGGGAAAACAACCTTGATCAGGACGAAGTTCTCCATTGAATCCACCTCCACAATTTCCTTGATTCTCATGCAAAATTTCTCAGGAAGACGATTGACCATAGGACTGAGTGCCTGCTGAATATTTTGCCACAAATATTTGGAAGGAATAGGATATTTCATTCCTGTCACTGGGTTAATACATAAGTTGAATCGATTTTTTTTCAATCGGTTTTTGAAACTGGAATTTTTGCTATGAGACCCTATGGTATCAAATCACGTCGCATATTGTTCGGGAATGTTCATCTTCATTGAATCGGTACAATTTGTTCGAAGCAGAGATGTAATTCAGGAAGAATTTCAGTCGAGCGAAGCGGAAGGTCGAACCGACAAACATAGCTAAACCAACAACATACTAACCCTTCATTTTCCATTGCAAAACAACACTGTTGCACTGTTAACCTTACCACTACTTTTTCTAAACATTTCACCGGCAGGTTTTCCCACGTACCCTTTTTTTCAAAAATTGCTTTCCTGTTAAAGGTAAAAAGCTATGACGCCTTCTCACATTGACTTTTTTCCTAACTTCTCTATTCATTTTGACACCACTCCATATGCCAAATATTTTTCTCTTCTTCTTTTTCACTTTTTCGACTCTATTTCAGGATAGGTTCTGATTATTCGATGGTTTACTTTCGGCCGAGAACGCGTTATGATGCCAAATCGTCAAAAAGATTCTTGAGTTCTTTGCTTCCAATCGGAATACCCTCTTCTCGTGATATTCGGTGCTATCACGAATAGAACGAGTCAACGCCTAGCCAGGAAGAGAATTCTGATTTTAATGGACAAGGCGTTGGTGGAAATTCAAACTCGAAAGAAAAGGCACCTCGAGCAGCGCGTATTGAACAATTGCTTAAAGTAGGGCAAAACTCAAAGGGGAGATTCTAAATCGGTGTGACCAAGGAATTGAAATGTCAAGTGCATTTGGATGCTGATAAGAACGTATATTGAAATTCCACTAGTATCGATATGTAAGAATGAACAATGCTTGTCGCACAGCTGTTGATGTAAACTTGATAGTCAAAATCCCAAAACTATGGAAAATGCAAGTTTAATGAATATATGTTGTGTATACAATCAAGAACTATGCATTAAAACAGTTTTTTCAAACTACACGAAAGGTACTGAGTGCTGCGAACGTAATGACTGACGATGCAGTAAAAGAGTCGATATTTCTACTGCTCCCACCTCAGTTTTCAGAACTTCGATATGGTGTGCTTCGACATACCATCTATTTCTTGAATAGAAACAATTTGTTCACTAGTTAAAAAGTTGCTCTAGTGAAATTATGTTATCTTCCGATGGATAACCAAGTATATTAAGTATATTATCCTTACTTTATATAACGCGCTCGGGTCTGTCTGTCTGTCCGTCTGTC
Organism: Haemonchus placei; assembly: GCA_900617895.1. Classification (NCBI taxonomy): domain Eukaryota; kingdom Metazoa; phylum Nematoda; class Chromadorea; order Rhabditida; family Trichostrongylidae; genus Haemonchus; species Haemonchus placei. The sequence goes on from UZAF01017781.1 coordinate 4,037, forward strand.
TGTCTGTCTGTCTGTCTGTTTGCACGGAAATTCATAATCATGCCCCGTGGATCTAGGACGTTCAAATTTGGCAGGAGCACAGGCGGCAGAATGGGAATACATATGGTAGGTGGCAAGACCGGACTCTACCCACAGGGAGCGGTGTTTGTGCGAAATAAATGTTCCAGCGAAAACTCATAACTCCTGTCCCTATTAACCCCGAAAGTTGAAATTTGGTAGGAGTACCCAAGGCAGGGGGAGACAGTAAGGTTTGTGGCAGGATCGGGCCACAGGGGGCGGGGTTTGCGCCAAAATTGCCAATTTGGCCCTCGGGCGTTCAAACTTGGCTGGAGTGTAGGCGACAGGATGGGAACACTTATGGTAGGTAGGAGTACCGCACCCCTCCCATAGAAAGCGGGACGTGCGCGAATTGGCTTCCAGGCGCTCAAACGTGGTAGGAAGACAGGTGGCAGTATGCGAACACTTATGGTGCGTAGTAGGACCAGACTTCGCCCACTGGGCGGGTTTTGTGTGAAATAAATGTCTTAGCGAAAATCCATAACTCCTGATCTCGTGGACTTGGAGAGCAAAATCCATAGGAGTAGAGGGGGCAGGATGGGAACACTTACGATAGAGGAGATCTTAGAGAACAAGATCCAATCACCAATTGAATCCTAGCGCCTTTGTTGCTTACGATCTAGCTTTGATTCTTTGACATGTTTCATTCGACAAGAAGGGTAAGTGCACCGACAGGACCGATTATGAAGTTTGGTTCACTTCTTGCTTACGACCGCTACCCAGCGAAGTTTGTGATTCAATGAAGGATCATGGTTTCTCTCTGTCTTGATATCATTCATGGAAGAAGTTATCCGACCGCTAATAATTTGGATTCTCATTTAATGATGTATAGAGAAAAGGAGCTGTATTCATGAAGACATTTGATAATGGTGATATTATGACTCAACAACATTTGCGAGTACCATTCAAGGATTTCGATGCCTACCGGTTAAACCTTCAATGGGTCATCACTGAACAGCGACTGATCGAGTCTTCTAATCAAAGGCATAGACATCGGCCATGTTGAATATCGTTTGCATGCCATTTTGCTGCTCTATCGAATTTCGAGTTCCGAAAACAAAATGATCCTACTATATAATTCGATAAGTGTGTCTGTTGGTTTGTTGGTATGTTTGTCTGTGTTTAAGTGTCGGCGTGTGTGTTTGACCGGAAATTCACTACTCCTGTTCCAGTGGACCTAGAGCGTTAAAATTCGGTAGGAATACAGAAGGCAGAATGGGAACACGTATAGTAAGTGGCAGGACCGGATTCCGCCCACAGGGGGCTCAGCGCGCGATAGGAATTTTGGGTCGCAAATCCGTAATTCTTGATTACGTGGTCTTAAAGCATTGGAACGTGGTAGGAGTACAGAAGGCAGGACGGGAACACTTATGACAAGTGGCAGGACTGGACTCCGCTTACAGGGGGCGGGACGTGCGCGAAATGGTTGAGCGGGAATTCATAAGCAGTTTGAATTTGTCAGAGCTTTCCGTATTAACAGTGGAACCTCGACATTTTAATAAGTGGTTAAGGTATGATATAGGATATGGTAGATACTCGGTGATAGGTGACATAAAAGAAGATAAGGGGCCTGAGAAAGCAAGAGCCACCTACCGGTCAAAATCCTAAGGCCTACGTTATCTACGATGCAGCTTTGACTGTTCAGAATGTTTCATTCAATAATACGGGATGGTAGAGTAGGGTGACAAAAGTGAGTGATAAGTGCAGTGATAGGGACCCATTAGCGGCAAAGCGATGAGCAGATGAGAGTTTTGTTCATTTCTTGTTATCAGATTACGAACACTACCCAGCAAGGTGTGTGGCTCAATGTGGAACCCTTTGATCGATACCATTTCCACCAGTTCTTTGAAGTTCTAAACTAATGATATCTCTGTAAAGAAAAAGGTTCATTGATAACGACATCGGATAATGGAGTTATTATCACTCAAACATTTGTAAGAACCGTCCAAGGCTTTGCTTACCTAACAGTTGAATCATTATTGGAAGATCGAGGCTTCTAATCAAAGGCGTAAGCACCGTCTTACACTGGATACCATTTGCAGTGCTTTGTTAATCGAAGGTCAAATTTCGTGAACGGGGAAATATTATTTGTTTCGAACTGACTGTTTATTATACATATGCCATAGTACATTATATTATAGCTGGCCCACTTACTGCCCTACTTACTGCCCAACTGAAATCGTGCGACCACGTAGAGTATACAGTCTATGCAGAAACATTCAACTTCAATATGTGTATAACTTTTTGTGTTGGCCGGTTTGGCAAATAAAAAAATGAAGCGTACACCAAACCTTAAAAAGAGCGTACGGCAATGTTGAGCTCTCGAGGTAGCAGAATAGTTCCTCCACAAGATCGTTCATGTTGAAATCGGCACCTGGAGGAATAGACCCCCTCAACACGTTCATACACATCTGCAAAATGAACTCATTTAATAAAATGGGTGACCCATCACAGCTACAGAAAAGTTACAAGCCTCACATCAAAGCATATACTGTGTTTCTTCGTTTCCGGAATAATGTGCTCGTTGTCAGGAGACTCAGCCCATTCAGAGAATGCTTCCAAAAATGGTCGCGGTTTATATTTCTCGCTGTCTTTCTGATCCACCAGACGAGCAATCACTGAACCCGGGTAAAGAAGATCGCCTTCTCTAGCAACATGTTCTAACCTATATAATAAGATGAACTGGTCAAAGCACAAGTAATCAATGAATGAGAAATATCTGAAACATGCCTTCCCGGTGCCTTCTTTACCTCCACATTGAACACTAGCTTCATCGATTCGACAGAAGCGTAGACTGCACCAACGCCAACCCATTCCTGCAGGAATATAAGTGCAAGAAAGGGATCTTTTACCACTTTATCTCATCCAACAAGCAAGCCTTTTTTGTTTACAGCCTCCGACTTTTGGTTCGGTAACAAACATTTGGATTACTCCATAATTTCGAGTGGACGATGTGAAACGAATGTGGGACTTATTACACGCTTTGGAGCATCGATTGAACGCAGAGTCCTGGTGAATACCTTGACCATACAGTGGGTAGTGCTGAGTCAGGGCGCGCCATCCATAAGTTTGAAAAAAGCGAACCGCTCAGCACGATGGTGAGGGACGCTACCCAGACCGCTTCACGAGGGTGAGACAGCTGTCCACTAGTTTTTTTCTTGTTACCAAGACGAGGATGGTCACGCACGCATGAACAACTTGTCGGACTCGCGACCCGTGAAGGCAGATCGAACTGGGGTGAGGGAAAATCAAGTAATGGTGAAGGGCTGACGGCTTGTAAAAACCAATCGCAGAATCGAGGTACGTATCTATGTTCAACGTAGCGTACTTTTGTTAGGAGTGGATTTGTGTTGACTACAGTCAGAAAGGGGTTACCTCCCACATCTTGCCTGTATGTGTATATGATTGTGCGGGTGCGTATGGGTTAGTTTGTCGCGGATTGATGTTTGGCCGAACGCTTTTTCGGTCGTAACTTATCTCTTATAAGGGAAGGATACGTCGCAGTGACCATTCAAGATGAGATTTATTTCCCCGTGGGCAGTTTTGAACGCTGATCACCAGTCTGCGTTCCAAACCTGCTAAAAGATTCTGTGAACAAAGTTACGGAACCGATGCCTCCCCGTGTTATACCCAGTAATGAATGGATAACCGAGCCGAACAAGGCCTTAGCACGTTGACGACAATGTTGCGCATTGGTGTGCGACAGCCAGTCTGTCTCATGGGACGATGTCGCTCAATGCTGCGCGACGGTGCATTCTTCAATCAAAATGTGGGTGCCCGTTCCGTTTTTTTCTGCAGATTTACAATTTATGCTTACGAATAAATAGCACACTATTAAATTAATTCCAAGACCAATATTTCATTTCTATTTGCAACTAACAATAATGAACTGTTTGGAAACAATCTAGGCAACAAAATTTATTACATTTACTGCATTTTGACTTAGTCCTCTTGGCCAGGCTCCTCCCGGTCGACGTGCCTGATGCTGCAGAGATCGAACTATAGCACTCGGAGCAGAACCGTCTGTCCTTAGCCTTCGCATTTGGATCAGCCACAAGCTTCCGCTTGCGCGTTCTCGAACTGCTTGTCGGCGTGTCGTCAAAGTTCTTGTAGAGCAAGTCGTCCACAGTTAGCTCTTCGAAGTAGTTTATCTTGATTTTCTTGATCTTCTCGCAATATAAATATCGTCAATCGCAATATCGTCGCCATCTAAACCACCTGCAGCATCATCGTCGCTGTCGAGCAGCCAGTTGCATTTCGATATTCGGGACATTCATGATGACAAGAATAGTTGCAATGCTAATAATACCCTCAGAGATCCTATTGATATACTCCTAATTCAAATTTATCACTGCCAAACTTGAAATTACCCCGAGTGGCCACAAATGTTGGACAAAATTCGAATATTGCTGGATGGTTTGCGAAATATTCTCTCGTTCCACGGCTCGTCGTCGGCTCGTCATCAACATGTTACTGGGCAACGGTGGCACAGCTGATAGGACGGTGGACTGGTAGGCGTGACATCAAGGTTCGATTCCTTGACGTTTCGCTTTTCCATGAAATGCGTCCTGAACTCTTGCAAAACGTTTTTGGGCTTAATATTAGGCATCTACGGAGCTCCTCTATAATTTAGGATTCCGGGAAATAGTAATTCGATAAGAAAATTTTTACCGCCTTTGACCGAATATACGTTTACGCCTCCCTATCCCGAACAGTCGAAAAGTGTTTCGAGATCTTCAGCAGCTCCCTGCACCACTTACAGTAGACGGCAGTCGAATTACTCATCCGACCACAACCCTCTCTGGGAGGGTTACAGACCACACTTTCTAGGAATGCTGTACGCGTGGTACAACTTAACTGGTACTGTTGAAGAAGTAGTGAATAACAATAGTTTATCACTTTGTGTGCACATATGATTATCCGCTAATTCTATTATTGAGGTGAACACCCTTTCAGAAGGCCCTTTCATGAGGTAAACGTGGTGGTGCGGTGAGGCATGATACCACGGCTGTACTCAAAACCCTGAATTCACCAACGACTTGTTTTGAAGTTGACCTTCATTGGTGATTTGAAGCGGAAGTGACTGTCGTGTAATGGGACTCTTACATAAATTTTATAACTTATTATTCCAACTTATCCGCTTGTTTTGCACCTCATAGTTGCGACCACATCAGACATAGAACAATAGACCAATACGAAAGCTCATGCCTTCTTAATTTCCGTAGACTGCACTCTGTTGTGACTATACAGATCGTGTTTCTCATGTTCGAGGAGGTGCAGCTTCTTTTGAAACTCGAACTGTAGGGCCATGGACTCTTCTACCAGCGCCATAAAATTGGAGCTCATTGGCCAGATCACAAACTTGAAGGCTACTTTTCACTTCGGAACCTCTATATCCCTCCAAAGGTACGAGGATTCTTCCGTGAAGTTAACACCGTAACTGTCATCATAAGGCGACCGCAGAGGATCATTGCGATCGCCCAACGGACTCACGGACTCGACCTCCTTACAAAGGATAGCGGGCTTGTTTTCACAGCATCGAGAAGTACGGTTCAGAAGCTCTTCATCACCGCCCATACCTGGATGGTGCCCACGTTATGCTGCAAGAAAGAAAGTATTCCAACAAGTATGATGACACCACCTTCGGCCAGAAGAGTCGCTAGTGTTATGTTGAAGAGCGTTCCGATGAATCGTTTGGAACTTTCCTCCTGGACGCCTCTTGAGCCCACTTTGAGCATATGTTTGGTATTCCTCCTTTGCTTGAATGTAGCTCCACCCTTATTGGCCAGTGAGTGCAAAAAAAGCTTCCCTGAAATGCCTTTTTAGTGATCCCAAATCAAGAGGGAGCTCCGTAAATTCCCAACATTGAGCCAAAAACGTCTTGCAAGCGTTTAGGACGCACTTCATGTAGAAGCAAAACGAGCGCATACGTCAAGGAATCGAACCTTGATGTCGTGCCTACCAGTCCACCGTCCTATCAGCTGCGCCACCGTTGCACAGTTACGAATTTGTTCGGTTCGATGATCCGTTCGTTGCTGTGGTATAAGACAGGGAGACTTCGGTTCCGTTATTTTGCTCCCAGAGTCGTTTAGCAGATCTGGAACACAGACTTGAGATCAGCGTTCAAAACTACCCACGGGGATATGCATCTCATCTTGAATCGCCACTGCGACCAAATATCCTTTTCTTGTTAATGAAGCGAATTGCGCGATGTTTCGATACGTTCAACATAAGCATACTTCACACTATCCAACATTTTTTGACTGCAAAGCGTCAATATCCGCATAACTGTCAAGGAAGGTCGTGGGACGCTCTTTGAAAATGGTTTTTTGCATGGTTACCCCACATGTTGAAAAGTGCGGGGGAGTTTCATAAGTGCTCTCCACGGTTGAGCTCCTGGCAGCGACGGATGGTATGGTGAACTGCGACGTGGACTTCGAACTGGGATAACTAGGCTGGATTGATGGTTCGGATCTCCGAGGCTTTACCGTTTTTCCATTTTATGCTGTCACCTCCAGACTGGCTCTATATTGCATCAGGGCCAAAGCAAGTGCCTTACTGGTCATGGTCGTGACCAGGATCACCGATAACCTCTAATAATCGCTAGAATTTGATGTGTGGAACACTATTAGTGGAGGAGCTTATAGGCTTCACACTCCCAGGAATATAAAGGGGGCGATTCATTTCACACTAGATAAGTGTTATAATGGGGGTCAAAACCCTATAAGGTTCCTGTTCGATGGAAGCTGTCATCGGCCACGCTCGTCACTGCAAAGACGATAGGATTCCCATATACATTGTAGCTCCCGATTCCGACCTTTCACTGGGGCGTCAACCGCGGAATCCTGTGGGAAACGAATTAGATTCTCTTTCAACTCGCCTTCTTGCTGAAGTATCCATGAGCTCTAGGCCTGATATAAAAAGCTGTCACCCCTGAAGAAAATCATTTTAGCGCCGGATTACTAGATTAATGACTAGGTGAAGGGTTTATGTGATACCCGTTCCCAACATACGACCCCTTAACTTCGCGTCCTGCTATGAAGGGCTGGCAGGACGCGATCAAGAAGGACATTGCTGAAGTCGAGGTGGCTGCGGAAGATACTGATCGCGAGGAGAGAAGGAAATAGAGGAAACCAACGAGAACAGTGGACAAAAACACTTCAACGGCGCGAGATCAACGCTAGAGTAAAAAACGGTGAAATCATCGAAATTAAATGCGCCTTTCACCAGTTTCGGAGGAATTCGATCAAAATAAAAAAAAAACAATCAAACCATTACTGTCCGAATTACTCACAGAACTGTATAGACAGTGCAATGTCCATACAATGTCCGAAGTCCAGGTGATACGATATCGAGTTTTTTGACTACCAAAATGATATCATATAAATTCACCAACATTTTACCTACTAAATGAACTCTCGATGTGAGGGATGCAAAAACAGCCAATGAAAACAACTGATGAAAAAGCTACGTGAAGAAGTTGAAAAGACTTTATACTCCTGGGAGTGTGAAGCGTGGAAGTTCCTCCCCTGTTAGTGCTCCACACATCAAATTCTAACGATTTGTAGAGCTTATCGCTGGTCCTGGTCACGACAATGACCAGTCAGGCACTTGCTTCGGTCCTGATGCAATATGGAGCCAATCTGGAGGTGGCAGCATAAAATGCAAAAAAATAGCAAGGCCTCAGTGATAAGAACCACTACCCCATCCTAATCCTTCAACTCGAAGTCCACATCGCTATCCACCACACCATCCGTCGCTGCCAGCAGCTCAACCGTGGAGAGCACATATAAAACTTCCTCACTTTTCAACATGTAGCTCCCTTTTTCGGTTACTGTTCACGTTATTTTCAATGCGCACTAGAATGGCGCCTTCTATTATACTGAGCGGACAGTTGGACGCCATGAATGAAACAAGCGACGCTCAGTGGGTTAAAACGGCAATTTCTGACAAAATCATTTTCACTTCTTTTTTGGCATTCAAAAGGCCATTTGGCGGAAATGGAGCATAGTTTTGTACTCAGTGCTTATGCCCCTACACCATGCAGAAAACCATTTTCAAAAAGCGTCCCACGCCCTGAAAGACCTTCCTTAAGAGAGAAAAGTGTTTGTTGCGGTTGTAGACTTCGCTGAAAGCAAAGTTAGCGACGTCTCCAGTTATTCGCACCTTATGTGCATTTCCGCTCGTACACTTTGGAGATGGCAAAAAGAGGAGAATTCCTAGAAATACCAGTGACTCTATTCCCAATTGATTTTGAGATCAAGCTCTTGGGAGATCTGGAACATAATCAGATTGTAGATATTGGTAAATACTCTCAATATACCCATGCTACATATATTAAATTTCGCATGACTAGATCCAGTAGGACTGTTGTGTATATGCCATGCGTATGTGTAGTGGATATGCGTGTAGGTGTCACGGAATTGATGAAAGCTGAACTCCATTCAAACATAAGGTCTAAATTCTGAGTGTCACGAAATTGCTATTAACTGCACTCCAATCAACCATAAGATGTCCAAACTCCAAGAGAGTAGAGGAAACAAGGTAAGAATCCAGATACAACATGATGAAAAGGACAACAGTAAAGGGAAAAGGGTGTTTGATGGCTCTGCTAAGGCGAATAAAAAAATTTTCATAAATGCTTCCCTTACAGAGGACCTTTATAATGGGCGGAAATTGCCCGCTTGCAAAACAGAACATAGTGTAACGATCAACTCCGATCAAAGGATAGCGATCAAAAACGATATGCACTGCAGTAGACCGGCTACTCAACCCACCTTTTAAATAAAAAAACCTATTTAAATAATATACCTACGCATCAAGGAAAAACACCAAAAGGCCACATCAAGGAAAAACACCAAAAGGCCACAAAGTAGGAGAACCTGCTTTGAGCTGGACGATCAGACTGGATTTTGAGAGCTGATAAAAAGCAGTACATGGTATAAAAAGGGAGCTTTCAACAAACAACTGACGAATTTATCGAAAAACGCCTGATGGGCAAAAAAATGAAACAAACCAAAAACAGCGTGAAGTCTTATACTACTTCGGAGATTTATATCAGGCCCATTGCTAATTGCCGCTCAGTTTTATTCACTTGGAAAACATGCTCAATATTTACGATGCATAAAGCGCTCGTATCTGCCTTCGTCTGTATGTGTGTCACGAATCTAGGTGGAACCTAAAAAACTGAAGGTCGAGTCTAGCGTGGAATGGAGGCCGATATCAACATAACACATGCGAACGCAACAGAGGTCCGTCTATTGGGGCGGGTATGCACTGGAGCGGGAGGAGGACGCCTTTGGGCAGAACTTCATTTGGTTCGAAAATAGACCCAGACAGCTGCTAGAAGTGAGAAAGAGAGAGAAACGGCTGACAAGTAAAACAAAGGGGTTCTAACTTTGGTGGAGAAGGAACTCAAAGTGGGCGGTACATACGAAATAATTCCATAAGTCCTTCTCACTAGAGCCTGAAGAATTATCGTCGTCTGAGTCGACGATCCCCGTCCCTCGTCGCTCTAACTGTCTCAGACGACGTGGGACGCCAACTATGATTAGGGGGGTCAAGCGGGCGGGGCCACCAAAAAGCGTGGTCCCCACTCTTCCGCAAAACGACGATAAGAGACGTTGGTTTACCCGTTTAATTAGACGTTTCAACCTTGTTCATTTACTTTGCCTTTCCTTCTAGCCTTTTGCATATTTTGTGATTGCTGTATTTATCTTGTCGATTACGCATAAAATAACACAAAAGATAAACATATTTAAATAACACCACTGAACCACCTCGCACATTTTGGTACATCGGCCAAAAAGTGAAAAAAAAAACAGATTTGGAACAGAAACAGAATCGAACGTGATTCTGTGGATTCCAAATTATTAAGTAGAATCGAACGTGATCCTACAACAGTCGAATCATCGAATAGAATCGAAGGAGATTCTATCTTTCGAACAATTCAATAGAATCGAACGTGATTCTATTAGATCTACACAAAGCAGCAACTAAGAACATGTCCTAACAAGTGGATAGAGGCTGCTGAAGGAAATTTCAATAGCGGCACCAGCATGCACCGAGGTGGATGGAGCTAAGTCAAAATAAAGTTCTGTTTAAAAGCGTCCTGAAATCCGAAAAATGGTCGGAGGCTGTTGAAGGAAGTGTATTCAAACGTACAAAGTAGGTGGAGGGTTCGCCGAGGACGACAAGCTGAGATAAAACATCCTAAATTCTGTTCAGTAGTGCCCTAAAATCCAAAAAAGACATTAGAGACTGTTGATGGAAGAAGGGGTCAAGATTTTATAGTGAACGGAGCTGAGATTAAATATCCATCTGTTCAAAGACCTCGCAGAGTCCAAAAAAAGAGGTAGAGGCTGTTGAAGCAGGGCCGACCAAATCTACCTAATAGGTGGTGCGTGCACTGAGGCGTCCCATTATATATGAAGGCATCACCATTGCTTACCAGAGTTGCGTAAAAATTGCGCATCTGATGTCCGCATCTTAAATCAAAGCATCTGAAGATGCAAATACGACATGAATAGGGCATAGGGTAAGATGAAAAGAGCACGTGTAATCACAGCGGAGCTCCACCCCGAGAGCGGGACACGAACCCTTGACGGTGTCGGGGAAAATTTCTCTGATTAGTTTCAGAAATGTCCAGATGCCAGGAAAATTTGAGCAAAAGTGAGGAAATGGGCAGCAAGTGAAAAGAGGGATAACAATCTGCGATAAACAGAGCGTATTTACAGTGGGTGTTATTTTTATCACGAATTCACAATTCGATTCAGCTACAACCTCCACCACAACCTTCGCTTGAAGCGCCTTTGCTTGTGATCAAGGACTTTTTTGCGTAGCCCTGGTATGTAATCGTGTGCATACAATTACCGATTACGCCTCCTCTATATAATACATTACTCTTCATTCTCAAAGCATTTCCGTCAATCACACCTTTGAATCAATCTATTGTGGAAGAATTCAATGCACTTGAAACTGACGGCAAAGTGAACAGGAATTTATGTTTTGGACTGTAGTATCCTACTATATATAACGCGCTAAGTGTGTCTGTTGGTTTGTCTGTGTGTTTGTGTGTGTGTGGTTTGTGCGAAATAAATGTTTGAGCGCAAATTCATAACTACGGTTCCCGTCGACCTAGAGAGTTCAAATTTGGTAGGCGTAAAGGGGGCAGGATGGGAACACTAACGGTGGGTGGTGGGGCCGGACTCCGCCCACAAGGGGCGGGGTTTGTGCGAAATAAATGTTTGAGCGCAAATTCATAACTCCGGTTCCCGTCGACCTAGAGAGTTCAAATTTGGTAGGTGTAAGGGGGGCAGGATGGGAACACTAATGGTGGGCGGTGGTGCCGGACTCCGCCCACAGGGGGCGGGGTTTGTGCGGAAAATCGTAGCTGCAGTTCCCGTGGACCTAGAGCGTCCAAATTTGGTAAGATTACCCAAGATAGGATGGACACGCTTATAATGGGTAGCAGGATTGAGCTCCGCCCACAATGGGCGGGGTTTGGGCAGAAATTCATAGCTCCTGTTCCTGTGGACCTTGGAAGTTCAAATTTGGTATGAGCACAGGCGGCAGGATGGGAACACTCATGGTTGGTAGCAGGACCGGACTCCGCCCACAGTTTGGCTAGAAATTCATAACTCCTTCAGGGGCGGGGCTTGAAGAGAAATGTCAAAATGGACCTAGAGCGACCAAACTTGAAAGAATACAGGAGGCAGGATAGGAACATCGATGGAAGGTTGCAGGGCGAAACTCCGCCCTAAAAGGCTGGGCGTGAATAAATACTATTGATTCGGACCCAGACCGTTGAAACTCGAGGACGCAAGGAGTCGGCTGGGAACATTGATGGTAGCTAATATAGTAGACTCAGCCGCGATGAAGTATCTGAATACTTTTTTCTCTGAGTAATTGCATTTGTGATGTTATGCGATGTTCTATTCGGACACAGCGAAGATGGCTTACAGAAAAAATTGCTCATGACTCGGAGCTAATACTGAGGGTGTAGAGCTTTCAAAGAAAAAGGAGAATCCGAAGTGTTATTTACGCATAGCAAATTTCTCACAGGAAGGGGGAGCGCCCGGCGCAGCCGGGCGAACCCATAAGAAGGAGGGAAGCCCGGCGTTAGCCGGGCGGCCCGACTGGTAGATTCACTAAGAGAAACATGCAATTCCCCTGGAAGCCCAAGCAAAAGTATGAAAACGATCGGTGCCTTCTATACACGACTTCCTACCCACAGAGAGGCAAAACGTACGCCTAAGTAGATGAGCATTTGATTTAGCTACCGGAGGGGAATCACCTGTTGTCATGCAAGCCTTTGTGCAAGCCCCTATTGAAGCTACTAGATTTGTGCCTGTTCAAAACTATCCAGGTTATGTGCGTAGTGTTTACTCATCTCAGTGAACCTAGATTCTTTCGAACAACTCAAAAGAACTACTTCATCCATTACTATCGTTATCAAATCTTTCTCGCGGTATACCATTGAATTTCCAATGGCACAAATTTCAATACAATGGCTCCCGGTATTCCCAGCTAGAACACTCCCCTAGCATGCTACGTGCGGCGCAGTCGAGTAGAGAAATGACCTAACTAGGATGCAATAAGGGTTCCAATACCAGCTTCGTCAACGTCGAACCCAAAGGTAGACGTGTTTTACCGACGTCGTAGAAGCAGCACCTTCTGAAACGGAACACACCTCTTTAGAATTCAAACAACAAGAAGACAGAGTATAGCAAACGGAAGAGAATTTTTACTATCCTGACTTCCTGTAGGGAACTCTTAACGCAACTGCATTTCTTCTCAAGAACTCCTTCCATATCTTTTCGTCCAATCTCGTATATCTTCTGTGAAAAAAGTCAGTGAGCACTATTCCTGGCCAGCAGTCGTTGAAATCGCATGTCTCTGATTATCTCAATCTTGACAAGTACTGCAACGCATACACTCGGTCGATGTAATATTGTTGACGGAGCATTAGGCTCTAAATGGCTTCAGATGCCTGCGCATTCTGCCTCATATAGTGCAAATATCTGAGGTCTACGTTAAGGCTACTTAGATGTTTGTTAGAGGAGCAATTTGATTAAAAATCAAACAGCTGATCATTGTAGCGTACGTTGATGTATTTTGGACTATTCTTTCATTCCATTGCTGCTCTCTACGACTAGTATTGTTCTAATACTTGTTCTGTTAGAGTAGGAGTAAATAAAAGGGTAGCGCAGAATAAAACCACATATGCCAGGATTATCAGCTAGCTAGAAAGCAACTTCGAACACTTTGGCTTACTGTAGCTAGATGTATGCGATGACACCGAATGCCCCTTCTATGCAACTTTTGTTGTCACAATCTCGTCCAACTCCCAATTTTAGTGGTTTTTGGAGCCGTATACCTTCGATAACCTTTAACCACTTTTTTGTCGCGTTCTGGAACGTTAAAAGAATTTATGAAAAGTTATGAATTTTTAGTCTCAGCCCCGCTCACCTCAGTGCGAACCATTTTAAGATCAAACTTCTTCTACTGACTCTAACCACTTTTTCCCGCCATTTTATAACGTTTTTAAACAGAGATATGAATTTTCGATCTCCGCCCCGCTACCTTCTGCAAACCCCTCCTACATCATATGTTTGACCCCACTTTTTCTATTACCTCAGACCCCTTTCCTCCTCTATGTGGAACGTTTTTACAGAAACATGCATGGTTTTGAAAAGTAGCTTCTGTTCAAATGCACGCCCCGCCCATTGTGGCGGAGGTTCGCCAAGTTTATGCACGCACAGCACGCATAAGCCTTACTCGCTGCTTTTATTTTTTCTGGCCTCCACGCCTTCGCTGAATCGAGTAGTGAATTTATGTAGAAAGTACTGCCCGCTGTAAGCACGCCCCGCAAGCCGGTGAGTCCTTCATTTGACTTGTTGACCCAGCCCCAAGGTTTGCTCATTTTTCCCCGGCGTCTGGGCCATTAGAAACCTAAATGAGGAGTTTTGCTAATGAAATAATCCACTCTTGTGCATATCCCGTCCCCAATAGGGGGAGCCCCGCCGAGCTCACATGTGCTCCTTTGTTCTTGTCCGATGAACAGCCCATCCCAATCTTGATCCGGCTCTGTAGGTGCTCCTTCAGGTAATATCGAATTTCGATATAAACAAAATAGACAGACGCGTGCGCTTTGTGTATAGTAAGGATAACGGTCACATTTGCTTTTCCACACGAAACGCCCTTATTGCACCTAAATAAGTCAAGAACTGTAGGAACGATCAGGGTGTCCAGAATGTTTTGAGAAAACTTTGCTTCTAATCTCTGAAAGCATGTTGCCCTCGAACGCATTAAAGGATCGATAGCAGGAAAATGGGCGCTGTTGATAGATCAATACTATAGCTGATAGGTATTTGACGTGGTCGTTGGAAGTAAAAAATCGTCGACCGAACGATGCGCCATCGTTAGGACTACCGAAGACTTCTGCTTCACTACTGCGAAACTGCTTGCTTCGACACTCAGGCTTGGAATGAAATATGGTGACTGATTGGCAGCAGTGACCTTCTCTTTTCACCTAGCGTGAATGGCACGATCGCTTCTTCTGAGAAGAGATTTGCTCGACGAAGTTTGTCGAAGCGAATGCCCACTGTCTTCAAATGCCGATCCTGTTTTGACCTTACGTCAGAGCAGTCCTATTCAGGAAGTGGGAAAAACGATCTCTACTCACGAACCCATCATAAACGAGGTTCTACGCAAAAGTCACTTTCAAAGCAGGACTCTGCAAATGTCGCAAATCCTTGACTGAGCAGTAGAGCTGAGTGCAAGGCAATGTTCGTCAGAAGCTTCTCGACTGTAAGCGAACGACGACACCAATCTACTGCATCACTGCCCTGGATAAAAATAGATGTCATATGGGCATCCACATAAGAAATGGCGGAAATGCCTACCAGTGGATCTGAAGCCGAGAGAGATGATGTTTCAATCCCCCCCCCCCCTTTCACCCGATTATAAGGAAATTTTTGACTATGATGGATAATACACGACCACTCTACGCTAGGACGTCGACGGATGTTCTGGAAAGACTTGGTATAACATGATCACTTCGCTCCCCACATATTCTTCTAACCTGACCCCATATTATGACCGTACCTTCAGAAGCCCATAGACCTGCTATGAAAGGAAAAAATTCACCAAATGTCGAGAATTCAAGTAGGTGGTAGATGAATGAATCGCGTCACGCCTCTCTTCATTCTGGAGGAATGGCATTAATGCCCTGTGCGCGTGATGGGGAGATATTGCGGCTCAGGGCCACTATCTTGATCACTGATTTAAGTTTGTTGCTATAGTGATTTTTTTGTTGAGAAATCCGGCTAGATTTTCTCGAAGCTTCTCGGACACCCTCGTAGCTCTATAAATCGAGGTTCCACCTAAGCAATTAAATGAAACCCAAGAAAAGAAGAAGATTACAGCAATCATTCAAGTCGTTTGAGCATCAATTGAGCACCTTTGTTTTCAAGGCCGAGATTTTCTGAACGCTCAAGAGGGATGACTGGGAATATCGATATATCGACTCATTTTGAAGATTTAAGTGCTACGAATACGAATACAGCAGCTGATCGTAACTGTGAACCGGACCGTTGTTTTCCTTGCTCCGCATGTAATTTATTGCCAGTAACTTTTAAATCACGCATATAGAGTGGAATATTTCAGAGTAAAGAGTTCTTTGAAATACGCTGTTGTCAAGAACGTTCGTATGAAAAATTTCGCATTGATGCAACAATAGGTTTTTCTTAAAGGAACAGCTCACGATAATTTTGGGTAGTCCAGATTATGATTAAAAATGAAGGACAAGATCGAAAATAGGTGGAGGAACTGCACGAATCACTGTTTCCAAAGTGAAAAAAGAATGGGAGAAAAACATCGCCTCATAACTCGGCGATCAGCTGATTGTGTGTGGGTCCTATAACGAATAGTTGCAAACAGTATTTTCTCGACACTCATCTGACTTGACATCGATCGAGGGGCGGAAAAGCGGGGCAAAAACTGTGCCTTTAGGCTTTGACTTTCCTATGACTAAAGAGATGCAAGTTACCCAGTTGCTAAAATGCAAAACAATGATCCACGGCCTAAAATTGAGAGGAACGTTTTCCAACTAGCATTAATTATTCGATTTTTGATCGATAACTTCTGTGGGGAACAAGTCCCCTTATCGGAGTTAAAATAGACGAAACACAGTTGATTAAGCCGGTAAAAAAGATCGAGTGTAGAAGCAGTACCACTAGTCTACCAGTAGATAATTAAAACCGACCGCGCGCGAGCAAGACACGCTTTCGACGCTTATCTTTCCCGCGCGCGGTCGGTTTTCGCCCTGCTTTGCTCTTGTACGTCTTCTGTCTCGCTGAGGAGCTACTCTATATTCTGTCTTCTACATCATCGACTCCGGATAGTTGGGAGCACCCTAGTGGCTGCGGTGAAGTCAAGATCTGCCGAGAAAGCGACCTAATCAAGTCATTTCTTTAAAGATTTCTGTATTCGTTCAATAATTTATGGTCGTTTTCGACTCTCGTCACGCGCAGTTTAATCTACATCGTTGCCTCTTTCCTTGTGGCAGGGAAAAATTTCCTATAGGAGCCCTTGCCACCTTCATAGGTTGTCTAAATTGTGAATGTTAGCAACTCACACCCCTTGGCTTCTCACAAATTCAGGACCGGCCTCATAAAAGAAAACAGCCCGCGGTTCACCGACTGATTCATGTGGATCACTTGTGACAGCAGTCAATACTCTTGTCCGATGATAGCCTCTCATCCCACGTCAAGATTATACTTGCTCATCTTCTGCAGAAGAGTACCGGAACTGATGACCTACTGCAACGCAATCATGATCTAGAGGAACCACTGGAAATGAACTTCTCAAAAATGGAGATTGAATCGTTGAAGAAGTCCTTAGATAGAAATAATGGGTCTGTCCCCCTGTGTTGTCTAGTAGTGCTCAGTCAGACTCATGTTGTTTGTTGTAAAGAATATGAAAAATACTGTCGTTATATCTGGTGTTGCTGAGAATGCTGTTCCTAGTCCTGTTGTACGCTTATCTTCTGATTTTGATGCCATAGCTATATTGAAAATTTTCCAATCAAAAGCATTTATATTAGGCCATCTTTAACCAAAGATGAACGTGTTTGATCGCGTACTCCATGAGCTTCTAGGCTTCATAGTCAGCCAGTCGTAACCCAGCTATTATTCAGAACTATATTGCTTCTAGTGTTGACCACTCTGTCAATGTTTCTCCTCGTGCCCAAAATCTTGTAGTTGCAAATCCAGATATTGCTCTGACGAAACCCAAACTCCGTTAAATAGCGAAGATAATCTAGCGAAGATAAGGTCCGTGCCAAAAATGTTCACTCTTTGCTATATGAAATGTTCTATAAAGAATGTGATGTAGTTGCGTTAACGGACTTGGTTGAAAAAGAGGCACATTTTGCAGTCTTTGTGGGGGAGGGGGGGGGGAGGGGAGGGGGCGATATTCTCTCTTTTTTTATGGGGAAGATAGGTGCGACAGATCCAGAGCAAAAGGTGGTTTCTATTTCTAGTCTAAAGCATATGAGATAGTTTCATGTAATGTCGCTTTTAATGGAGGCGTTACGGGCTCATTCTGGTATAAGAAACTTTTAATGGGCGAGTTCAACTACTGGTACATAAAGTGGCATGATTTTCTATCTTCGTCTCCATCAATGATTGGTGATTTCTTGCAAATGCTCAGTAGTCATGGGTTCACCCAACATGTCACTATATCTACTAGAGGACGTCATGTGCTTGATCTATTGTTTTGCAACAAAGCCGGGATTATTAAACAAGTTCTCGCTGCCTTTCTCTAAAATCCCAGTGATCACAACTCTATTCACTATTCACTGAAGTGTTCGAGAAGCACTAATAAGTATGCTTACTCTCGGGATATAGAGATGTGGATGTTGGTGGGATATTCTTACTTCGATAGTGTTGATTGGACAGGTGTTTTTTAGTGCTGTCATTCGATAAATGAGATGTATGAAGCATTTCACTTTGCATTAAAGCACTGCATGGATCTCTTCATTCCTATAAAGAGAATAGTCTAGTCTCCCCAAACCAAATTCCTGATTCTTCAAAGGCACAGTTCCCGATCAAGATGGTTTTTGAAGTTCTCCTCCTAAGAATACCCAGTGACCCCCAAGGATAACAGGGAGGACACTGTCGAGTTTCAAAACTCAACAGCTGGGGCATAGTGGGAACCCCGTTATCGGCTCGTCCGAACTTCCCGCCCCTTGATCGATGTCACGTCAGATGAGTCGAGGCAAAACAGATTGCGGTATTCGTTCTAGGACCCACATACAATTAGCCGATCGCCGAGTGATGAGACGACGTTTCTCTTCCATTCTCTTTTCTCTCTTATCCTTTTTGCTGCTGAGACAACTTATTTCTTATTTAATTTTCTACCCTAAGAGGCTGGAGAAGGTGGGTTATTTTATCTGGGATTAGAGTTTTTTGTTATTTATGCTTACGAGTAAATGAGTTTTTGCTGAACGTAGTCAGCCATTCGCACCAGGACCCACATGTACGTAGTGAGACACATTGTATAGCTCGTCCAAACGCCCAATTCTTCTTCGTTTTTCTACTCTCATTCTCGTCCAGCCCGCTTTTTAACGATTTTTCGAAACCTTATTTCACTTTGGAAACACCTATTCACACAGTTTCTTCGAATTCACCGCACTATTTTCCATCTTGTCAACCATGTCATAATCTGAATTACCCAAAAATTATCGTGAACTATGCCTTTAAGGCAGTGGTATCAACTCAGAAAGGCTTCTGGCTCTGATTTAGAAAAGGATTGGATCAATTATAAGCGCATTTCTGATAATTTCAGCAAGAAACTCTTTAGCTTCAACTGTTCAATCAAAAAAAAAGATGTCTTCGGATAACAAGTTAACCCTTTACAGACATGTTAACAACAGAGTTAAGCGAAAAGAAGGCATAGGATCCTCAAAAACAGTGATAGGTCTATTCTCACTTTTGACTGCGACAGAGCAGAACTTTCTGATTTGTTCAAGCTGTATATCGGGATTGTGGCCATGATGAATCATCTTTTCTTGAAGGTATGAGTTTTCCAAATATGGCTGATCCGGTTTGGTTTGATCGTCATGAAATTTACTTGTTATTTTCTGGATGGCCCACCTGCTCATCTACCGCACCGGATGGTACCCCGTTCAAGTTTATCAAACTGGTCTCTGTATGCAGTTCCTCCCATCTCGAATACCTCTCAAATTTGATATTTTTTTCGTGCAAAAGTTCCCAAAAGGTGGGAACATGCCCTTGTTATTCCGCTGAAGAAGAAGTTTCCTTCTTATGATCCTTACAACAGTAAACTGTTACTTGTAAAAGGTAAATCCACTGAAACTCAAATGTTGGAATCACTCAATGAATGGACTATCGCTATGGATTCTATGATATAATCATAGAATCCATAGCGATAGTCCATTCATTGAGTGATTCCAACATTATGATTATGATTATGATTATTATTACGCTGGACACAGCATTGATGTTATTTATCTGGACTTCCAAACAGCATTTAACAAGGTTCTTCATGATGTGTTGCTCCTAAAATTAGAGCACGTTGGTCTCCATTATAGGATCGCCAGTTGGATCACAGCCTTTCTATCTCAGCGTACGTTCTATCTTCGTTCTGGAGCATCTCAAGCAGGTGTTCTGTCTTTTTTGTAGTTCAGCATTTATGTGTATGATCTGCTTGGAGTTGTTGCTGGTGACGGATAAAATGCTTGCAGACGACATAGAGATATTTGACGAGCCCAATTCCCCCTTACAGGCTACTATTGATGCAGTACTTCAATGGTTTCCTTGTCGGGAATTCCCTCTTCCGGCTGCAAAATAAGAATACTTCATCTTGGTCGTAACACCCCTCACATAACGTACTCCATATGCGGCGAACCTTTAGACGAAACCAACACTGTACGCAGTTTAGGCTTGAAAACTTATAAAAATCTTTTCTAAAGAACATTGTCGATTTATCGCCAACAATGGTGAGGTCAGGCTTTTTCAGTGTCCAAGTCCTTTTGATCTATTGCTCCTACCCCTGTGTTTTCTCGCCACACGAGAAAACGGATAGGTTAGAAAGAGTTCAGCATGGTTCCACAAGGAAGGCATTTATTCGTTCTCTTGGCTTTACCTATAGTAGCATTCTCCGTAGGGCGACTCGAAATAAGATACTGAAGCTTGAATTCCCTAAAAGGTAAAAGAAAGAGTAATGATTTTCACATGGTTTACAAAATACTTAACGGGCTGATTTTAAATTGCGCGTCTTTTTTTCTGAACTCGTCTTCTACTAGAGGTCAAAGGCTCGAGATTGTATTTCAGCAAACTAAGTCCGTTTTGCGGAAGTTTTTAATTTTCATGTTGTTTTTCGGGCTTCAAAAGAATTGTTAATCGTTATCCTGACTGAGGGAAATCTTATCAGCTATCTATTATTTGTTTGTATTGGACTCATTCTTTTTCTCTCTTTCTTCAGAATTCCATAATACCATAGTTACTTGTCGTTGTTCTGAGAAGTTGTACATTCTACTTGGTTTTATGTCATCTCTGAATTTCGCTTTTTTTTGGCATATGCTCGCGCATGTTAATTCTACTATATATAACTCGCTGTCGTGTGTCTGTTGGTGTGTCTGTGTGTTTGTGTGTGCTAGTGTGTGTCGGTGGGTGTGTCTGACCGGAAATTCATAACTCCTGTCCCCGTGGACCTAGAGCGTTCAAACTTGGTAGGAATACGGGGGGGGGACAGGATGGGAGCACCTATGGTGGATAGAGGGACCGCATTCCATGCACAGGGGGCGGGGCGTGCGCGATAGAAATTTTGAGCCGCAAATTCGTAACTCCTGTTTACGTGGACCTAGAGCGTTTGAAATTTGGCAGGAATAGACTTTTCGTACTAATAGCGGAACCACAGCAGCTCAGTAAGTGAGGCGGGATATGACGGGATCGTAGGTACTCGGTGACAAGAACTGATCTTAACTGATAGGAGAAGATAAGGGACCTAAGAGAAGATACCTACAGATAAAAATCCTAACGTCTCCGGTATCTACGATGTAGCTTTGACCGTATGTTTCATTCGTTAAAACGGGATAGGAGAGCAGAGAGACAACAGTGAGAGGTAAGTGTAGTGTTAGGGGCCCATTAGGGCAAGATGAGCAGATTAGATCTTTGTTCATTTTTTACTATTAGATTACGGCCGATACCCAGCAAGGTTTGTGATTCAATGAAGGATCCTCTTTGATCGATGTCATTTGCAACGAAATTTTCAATGAGTATTTATTTTCAAGAAAAAGAGCGTTCAAGAAAAAGACTTCCAACTAAAGGCGTAAGCACCGACTTCAACTGGGTACCATTTGCACAGCTCTGTTGGTCCTGTGTCATATTTCGTGTACAGGAAACTGTCATTTGTTTCAAAAAAGGAGTGGAGAGTTAGACTCACTACAACTTTATCAAAGAAGAAGGGAAGCTCTCGATTTCTATAGTGTCAAAAAAGGATTTTGAGCTCTGTATCAGTTTTATAATCTCACTCGGCTAATCAGCGAAAAAACTCAAACTCAGCAAAACAACGAGAAAAAACTTAAATCTATAAACTTTGGAAAAGGGAAAAAATTCTTTAGTTCAACATTTCTTGGGATAGGGTGTTTGACACAAGAAGGAGGAGAGCTGGCGTTAGCCGAGTGATCCGACTGGTAAATAAACAAAAGATTAAACAACAGTTGAAGAGGCGAAGTAAGAATATAGCGATAAAAGTTGAAATAACGAATGAAGATTGAACGGCGAAAGTAAGCGATTTTCGAGAGAGATCAAGCTCCTATCATGGCCCGCGCGTTTTGAGATATATTTAACACGTTGGCGAGCATGCATCCCGATGCCAGGACGCACGTTTTTGGCTCTCTGGGGTACTTATATTATTTATCAGGTGTTCCTATGATTTTTTCAGGTTTTCATGTATCAGCTGAGCTTACAACCTTCTAGAGAACCTTGAAGCATTGCGGTCCATGAGTCATTCATTTCTAACAACAGATATAAGAGAAAATAAAGGATAATGTAAAGGCAATATAAAAGTGCGGTCGCCATTGGGTTAATCTTTCATGTTATATCCTTATTATTATCCTTACTATGTCTGCTGTTTGCTTCTTTAATTGAACGGAAATTCGATATAACGTAAAGAAACCCTGGAGAATAGGGTCAGTTTGGAATGGATTGAGCATAGGGCAAGTGAAACAGAGCACATGTGAGCCTAGCGGAGCTCCGCTCCCAAGAGGCGGGGCGAGGGCCGGAATTGGACGGGTTTACGGGTGAATTCTTCTCATTTGGTCTCATGACACTCCAGACGCCGGGAAAAATGTGCAGAGGTGAGGGATGGGTCAACAATTAAACTGAAGGAAACTCACCGGTGGTAGGCGGAGCGTCGTTGCAGTTGACGGTACTTTTCACAGAGAACATCTCGGTTCAACGAAGGCGTCGAGGCCAGGAAAAAAATAAGAAAGAGTGAACAAGGCCTTATGCGTGCTTGGCATGCGTTTAGGTGGAAGCAACTTTTCAAAATTGAGTGTAACTTCGTTCGGAAAGGTTCTCGAATGCGCGAGAAAGTGGTTAGAGGTAATGGAACAAATATGGTGAAAACCGGGAAGTGTGCGGGGCTTAGATCAAAACTTCATAACTCTGTTCAGAAACGTTCTAGACACGGGAAAAAAGTGGTTGGATGTCTTGAAACAAGTGTGGTTAAGTCCTCGAAGTGGGCGGAGCCGGCATAGGAAAGCGGGGCTAGGACCAAAAGTTTATTTCTTCAAAAACTTTCTAGAATGCGGAGAAAATGGTCGGGAGTAGTTAAAAGAGGGGCGCTCAAGTTTTATAGTGGAAAAGGCCTGCGCTGAGGCGAAAGGAGCTATGACCAACCACTAATGATTCTGTTCAAACGAAATATGTCGAGCGTGATGATTTCAGCAGTTCAGCGTTCAAAACTAGAGAGGACTACCTTATTCTGATAACCCAACATTCCGCTGAATGACTCCATCGTATACAAGTGGTCGTCGACATATACTGCGCTAGTATATGTCGACGACCACGGCGTTATATATAACACCAGTTTGGCTATGCACGCTAGCGCGTGCATAGCCAAACTGGTGTTATATATAACGCGCTAAGGGTGTGGGTATACGTATGTGCATAAGTATATGCATATGTGGATACTTGTATGTGTATGTGTATTTGTGCATATGGATGCATGTGTGTGCGTATGTGCACGTGTATTTGTGTGTAAGCTACATGGGTGTAGGTATATATATATACATATATATATATATATATATATATATATATATATATATATATATATATATATATATATATATAAATCCCTTGTAAGACCGTCCCTTGTAAGACCAGAAGTCCAAATGTGGTGGGAGTACGGGCGGCAGAATGAAAAGACATGGTAGGACTGTGCTCGGTCCTCAGGGATGTGCGCGAGGTGAGCGATATCCGAGTAAAAATATGTGGCCATAAGTGTAGAGAAAACAAATATACTTAAACTGTGTTGAGCATGATCTAACTCATGACGGCGGGTTGCTCACGAAGTACTTCGGGGTGAGTGTGTTTTGAACAGGATTCATATCTCCTGTCAATGCACCGCAGTGTCCAAATCTGGACATGATGCAATCTGCAGGCCAACCTGAACAGGAAAAAAGCCATGGAAGCTAGCGGTTCGATAGAATTCCGTTTTTCGACCGTCACATTTCGAACAATAGCCTCTGAGAATTCTATTCTCGCGCACGGCCCAGCCTTTTCTATGAGACCTATAAGGTGAAAGAGAGTTGAACGGCTACTTCAAGAATATTCCTAGCTGCATTCATAGAATCGCTCAGCAATTTTAACGGGCATATGATATCAGCATCTGAATACACGCCTAGCAGTATAAGTCTCATCTCAAATGGCTATTTGGACTCAGGATCCTTCCCTGGTGACTGAAAACAATACGACAAAATGATCTTGATTTGACAGGAATAAGTGCGTACCTTGTTTTGTTTCTTGTATCCTAGTAGCTTTCCAGTATAAGGAGACTTGAGAACGCTTGGATCATTATCTTTTTCAAAAACAACTATTGATCGACCTATGGTCACCTAAAAGCAATCACAACAAATTAGAAAGAGTCTGACCTTCAAAACAACACAGTGCTGCAACTGACCTTAAATTTATCAGAAGTCTCCTCTAAATTGCACGTGTAACTGCGTTCCTGATGAGTGACAAGTAGACTTCCATCACCCAGCAAACGGATTTCTACTTGCGTTTTTCCTCCGTTCAACGAAACTATGTAATTAAGGGCTCCACTACGAGTCACTGTCACTTTGTAAATACTCATGTCTTTGACGAGATCGAAGAGAAACGTCTCCGTTAAATCCTTTGTTGGGAGAACCTATATCCGACATTAAATGAAACACGCGAGAAGATGAAAATATGATACTAACCTGTCCTCGCTCAACAGCATTTCTGAAATTACTGAAAGCGGCAGTTACCCTTGCATGACCGATGATAGCACTACTAATGGCTATCATCTCGTGTTTAGGGAGCGGCACTTTCTGAAACGAAGTTTGGCTTCCTAAAGACTCAGTTATTGATTGGTAACAAAGATTTGAACGAACTTACTTGAAGAATTTTATTTGCAATGCGATTGTCAAGCCACTGAGTATTGAATCGATTCTCTGTGAAATCTGGTTCTTTCAGCATGTCAACAAGGTAGGACACCTGCGAAGCGAACGAGGCGCGCAACTCCAGCTCTTGTAAGGCGCACAACATTACGGAGACAGCTTCATGACTGCAGAGCGAAAGTGAAATAAAACGAATCGCAAGCCAGTGTAGAGTATAAATCAACAACACCCAACAGAAAAGCACAATGCTAACCGCGTACGTCCGCGAGCAAACAGGTGACCAAACTGTGAATCCGCAAATTCATGGACCTTGCCAGCGCTCGATACCGAGAAGTAACCCCAAACGTTTTGAGCGGACCGGAAATTCAGCACCTCTACCGATCCGGTAGACGGTCGGAAAAAATCCTCAGGGTCCTGAATGAGCCAATATACGAAGAAATTGATGGATGTTGTTCCTGAGAAAAAAATGATCATATTTTAAAGGACATATTGTACAAACAATAAGGTGTGTGAGCGAAACGCAAATATGGAGTAGTTTCTAAGTAGATAGAGGTGTTCTGGCAAAAACACGTCACCACATTCAGTCTAATGTGCTAGTTCACAAGAACAAGTGGATCTCACAAGTAATCTTGATGGTTAAAAGCAAGAACTGGCTCCTTTCAGCAGTGCTTCACGAAAAGCTATCGGAATAACATATATAATTTCTGTGTAAGTACGACAATTCGATGAAGCCTTTAACGCGCTACCTTCATGATTGGCAATCACTACTATGTGGCTCAGGAGTAGGCGATACCAATCTGAATATCGGAGCGTTTTTTATAACGAATTTCAATGCAAATTCAAGTTCTATGAGAAGACAAGAAGCTCAGTTTCTCAGTTTTGCGATTATTCTATTGCAATGTATACTAATGGGACCGCCCAAATTACGCCAGTCTCTCTACGATATTTCTTTTCGGGCAGCTAGATAGTCATTTCTGGCGGGTTTTATATCGTCTGGCAATGACAGTCAAGCTGATTTCTTTCTGGGAAGAAAGATGTGAGGAATCTGCATACATCTTTCTTGTACTCCTTTCTACTCCTTCTTCCTATCGACTCATCAGCTCTTACCTGTTGCTACCACTTCCATTCACTATAAACCCTATAAGGCTTTTCTGCTATGCTCAGCTTGGCGTCCAGCCGAATTCAAGTTATTCGCTGCTTGAAATTCCTGTGAGGAGTGAGACTGACTGAATGACTAACAACTCAGCTTCAAAAACGCTCTACTGTATTTCGATGCTTCGATGCTAATCTGTTGAAAATGAAAAGGAATGACGGTTACTTGCTTGGGAGCATAACTTCTGCAGTATTAACGGTCGATTTTCCATGAAGTACCGTATAAAAAATCACCACGCCAATTTGACAGTTTGAACACTCCTACGTTCAACGGGTGAAATTTATAGTATCCTACTTAGTCGTCTGTCTCACTGTATGTCTGTCACGAAATTCCTTAACTCCTTTAGATGTGCCTGGAGAGACCGGGTCAAGCGTGGGATGGGTGGACCTTTTTCCGAGAAGTATAAAGCACACATCAGCTTGGCAGAGCCCCGCCCACAGTGGGCGTGGCGTGCATCCAAATGAGCTGTACTGAGGACCATGATGTCAAATTCAGTCACAAGACGGCTTCAAAACTGGGATGTAAAGGTGGCTAGAAGTCTGTATTGGTAGGTTATATCCTACTGGGAGACCCGCCCCCGATGGGCGTGGCGGAGGTGTCTCCAGCACAAATGACGTCAGCGGAGGCCCGACCACAATGGGCGGAGCGTGCCTTGAAGCTCACATCCTCCATACATTTATATGCGAAAATTCATAACTCCGGTTCCCATGGACCTAGAGAGTTCAAATTTGGTAGGAGTACAGGCGGCATGATGGGAAATCTTATGCTGGGCGGCAGGAACGGACTCCGCCCACAGGGGGACAGTGGGCGGGGTTTGAGTGAAAATTCATAGCTCCTGTCCCCACGGACATAGAACGCTCAAGTTTGAAGGGTGGTGCAGGCGGGAGCCGGTATATTGTGTATACAGAAGTGTTGCTTTGATATTATGTACACCATGCTAATACTCCAGCCGAGCTGGGAAAACTTCTCTATTACACATCATACACCCTTCTTGAACTGCTTGCCGGTCAGTCCGAATTTCGTGATCTAGCAAAAAAACTCCTTGCCCATGAGACAAAAAAAATGATGGCCGCTACAGAAGTGTCAGTGAATAGGCTCAGATGATAAAGGTCTATAATGAATATCAGAAGCTCATGTGGCTCCGTCCCTTATGGCTAGAGCCCCCAGCGCACGCGATAGCGTGCGTAGCCGCCTGGTTTACAGTATGCGCGCTAAGCTTGACTTGGCAGCAACGCCCTGAGTGACTCTGATGGCAGGCAATGAATTACAGGGTGCGTCAAAATTATAGCGACAAGGTATTTGAATCGTCTCGAACGACTCGTTTACAATTTTAGCAAACTTCCAATGCAACAGCGTTCATTGTTCACCTCAGAATTAAAAACATTCAATAGGTCTCGAAAATTCCTCCGTTGGTCTCGACGTATGAGCTGAGAAGTTCGGGGAAAACATCGACGGTGGCACGCAAGTATCGCACGCTGAGCTTGTTCCGCGTCTTTTCAAGAGCTCTTTTCAGCGAATCCACAGAGCGATGAGGTTTCGAGCAAGCCTCTGCCTCCAGAACGGCTCACACATTGTAATTCATTAGATTTAGGTTCGGAGAGCAAGCCGGCCACTCGCTAAAGGCGATTACGTCGGGGAAGTTTTCCTTGCACCACTGTTGCACGGTAGTCGACCTGTGAGCGGAGCTCCATCCTGCAGGAAGGTCCAGAAGCGGTTTCCAAAGTGAGAATTAGCCCAGGGAGCAGTATATCCTTTAAATAATGTCCATTTCTCGCGACATCCTGCGAGCCGACTGCGATGGCTGTCTTCGAATCCTCTCACTTACCATCCTTATATTACCCGTGGTAGCGACGGTGGCACGCCTTCCTCTTCCGGGTCGATCATTTTCAGTTCCTAGCTCCCTGTAGCGTTTAATGGTCCTGTGGATTAGACCGCGATGTACACCAAGACGCTGGTGGATTTCGCGTGCCGAAACTCCTTAGAGATGAAATTTGATGATAGCAGAGAGGTAGGAGGATGGCTTAACCATTGTTGCTGTAATAAATTTGAGCGGTGAAATAGTTTGGGTATAGTAAGCTCAACATTAAAATAGGGGGAGATTTTAGTGATTGAATTGTGATTTTGAAAAGCAGTCCAAAAAGTGCGCGCATGTGCTGTCGCCATAATTATGACGCACCCTGTACATAAAAAGTCACATCAGCCCTTCAAAGCAAGCATTTTCTGGCATGGGGTATTATTGGGATTCCACGTAGGAATCAATCACTGTTCCACAGAATTTAAGACAATAGAATATTTAACGAAAAGAAAGTTGGTTTCAGGTTGTTACTGAAACACTGTGAATCTAGTGGGTCTACTTGTATAATACCCTCGTCCTACAAATTCGAGTGGTAGGTTCCCAATGTGAGTGCTCTATACAAAAACAAACTTGTAAGTAATATGAGTGAACGAAATTTAGATTTGCCCCCTTCTTCAGTGACTTTGAGGTCGTTCTCAGGAATATAAATGTCGACGGTAAACAAAGGACATAAGTCAGATAGGATCAAATACTTTGCAAAATGTTGTTTGCTGCGAGTTACAGGGATATTTTACAAAGTGGCCCAAAATGATCATGACAGCGCGCGCTGAAGCTCATATAAAATTTTTTTTGGGTTTGTAACATTTCATTTTGTTTGCTCCACTTCACAAGGTAGTTTACATTTCCTTCCTAGTGATACTGAACTTTTGGTAGGTTATATAAACAATGGAAGGAGAACTACCCCGTGAATCAGTCGTCGTTTAGCATTTACAAGCACTTTCGGCACGGGACATCTACAGACACTCATTATAACAAGGCAGCTGGTATATTCAATCATAAGACGCTTTCGATAGAAGGGATAAATTGCGGATCGGACGGGTAAACCCAAAAGGCCTGTCGTCATTTAGGGGGAGTGGTAAGGAAGCAGGGCCAAGGTCTGCGCAGCATGAAGTTCACTCTGCGCATGAAAGCAAAAGAAATAAATAACTCATAAAGTTTTCTGCGCATAATCGTAAAACATCATCCCCACGAGGTCTTTTCGCTATCAGGAAGTGATTCTCCGAGTTAGCAGGCTAAAGGGAAGAGAAAAGTCCGCTCATAACAGTTGCCACGCCGTTTCCGAAGAAATCGTCATAAGGAATTCCTGTTCACCGACGAAAAGATATTCACGGTGAAAAGGTGCTCAATAAGCAGAGCGGCAGGACTCATGCGAAGCTGAAAGGAATGAAAGTGTTACAGCGCTAGGTTCACTAACTTTCTGTGATGGTCTTTGCGAACATCCCCGCCCTGCCGAAGATACCGAATATTTTTGTAAATTAAGGTTTCAAATTTACTTTGGGGACCCGTTTGGTCTTGCCGTGCGCAATTAGACAATTTCGCGATTCGAACCGGACACTGTCGAGATGGAACTCCCGACCTTTTACGGAATTCTTGACCAGAGATTGTCCAGAAATTTCGTAAAAGGAGTTCCCTGACTTCATAACCTCTGAACAGTGGCCACTTAAGAATCCTGATCTGAATCCCATGAATGTCTCACTGAGGTCCAACTTGTAAGTAAAAGCATGCATCAGCTTATATAAGAACTGAAATAATCTTTAAAGTGCTTCGCAAAAAGCCGGGATTAGCTTGTTGATCCTTGCTCCTCGACGCCTTCTATCGTTATCTCGGCCTTGAGAGAAAGCCGAAAGCAACGGATCTCATTTTCAATGTACCATTTTGATAAGAGATTAGTGATGAACACTCTTTTGAAATTGTTTGGTTTTATCAGCTTTCTAGTCGTTTTCGGTAATGTGACATCTGTGTCATCATAATTACGACCCACACTGTTCATTCCAAAATATCCTTACAACTTGGTGTTTCTAATATACAAAACAGAGTTTGTAAGTTTTAAGATTAACAGTAAAGCAGTGGAATAGAACCGATGAATTGACGACAATCATAAAAAAACGAAGAATGACAATGTATAGAGAAAAAGTTCCGATAATCGTTTCAGAATTGCCTCTTCCAATAGGATCCTGCGCAAACATCTATGCTATTGGAATGATAAGGCATTTTGAATACACTTCCGCAACTGGAATCATATTATCTCGCGAAACACGAGCGAGACCGAACCGATTTCAATAGTGGGGATGCTAGATAGCCACTGTTTGGCAGACCTAGTTGAGCCTTAAACTGTTCAGATTTCAAACATCAACGACGGGTGTATTTTCATATCTGTGATGGATCCACATAACACCTGTTGAAAACGACTTTTTTGTAGAAATACCTCGGAAGTTATTCTGGCAGCGATGACACTGTACTCAGTATCCGTCAGAACAATCTCGTCCGGCAGTGGAGTGGTGCCGTATCTATCAAGTCCTTGAAAGCATTTATTTTATATAAAGGCCTGGTTAGGTGGGGCATGCATATACCATAAAACAGTCGAATATCAGTAATCCTATTCAGTGGGAGGCCCATTGCGATTTGCATTTGAATGGCCGGAATGTTGATGCTAGCCAGCATTTCTGTGCACGGATGTTCCACCTAAATCTATTTAGTTAGAATACGATTGTCGTTTGACAAAATGTAACCACCATTCTTTTTGAGCCTCGCCGCCAGTGCCATGCCTGAACTACTTCTGGGAAACTGTGGGCTAGATGGCTAGTTGGCCATATTTCTTATACCTCCACATACAACTTTGCTAGCGTTCTCGTTTTCTCAATATGCGTTCAGTACTCAAGGCGACACAACGAAGACAATAACATTGATGATGCTCAGAGAAGTGTATACGTGTGTGCCGAAGCTGCAAGGGTGCGTGTCGATAAATCATGGATCCGGTATCACGATAGGATTACGATATTTCACGAAATATTCATCTTTAGGATTTTCAAACATATCAATATTCAGCATTGCCACTACGTCACCACTAAAAATCTTAGTTATCTCCACTATCCAGACCCTTCAACATGTACGTGTACAATTTTTTTCAAGCCAAAAGGTGCCACTATACGAAGGTAATGAAAGGTCGACGAGACCCTATGATGGTACAAACCTGAAGCCTCGGATTGAGTTCAAGAAAGAAGTATTTGTCTTCCTCGGGGAGGTACATGTATTCCACAGTGCCAGCTGATTCATAGCCGACTAACTTCGCTATTTTCACCGCATCCTGCAAGCCATGGCAGTGAAAACGTATACAGAAACATGAGGAAGAGGAATTCAAAGTTCTAGCAATAAGTATATGTAAGTATGAAGAATAAAGCATTAATACCCAATAATAAAAACATCTTTTAAGAAATAATATTACTTCCTGCATTTTCCTAAGTGTTTTTTTCGGAGCAATACTGGCTGGAGCTTCTTCTATAATTTTTTGACATCTTCGCTGAATAGAACAGTCACGAGTGAACACCGGAATTACATTTTCATACCTTAAAAGGATATTGTTGAAATGTTTCCTTGAAAAATAAATATTACAGTGCTTTGATCGCTGAATCTAAAAACACATTATGCAAGTACCTGTCGGCTATTAGTTGCACTTCAATATGTCTAGCATTTTCGACGCATTTCATGATGAATATTGGAGAACCAGGTACTTCGGTTTGCACTTGAACGAAATTCTCTTTGAAATCCGCCTCGTTCTTGCATTTCCTTATTCCTTTTCCACCACCGCCTTCGGAGGCTTTAATCTGGGATTGAAGAAAGAAATTGCACTGTAGACATCGCGCTCAGTACACTTTAATAGATCGAATCAACACTATACCTCACATATAAATATACCGGTCCAAATCCTTCAGCCTCTCGATTAACTATAATTAGCTATCGGGTAAATATAATTGCTTTGCACCCAGGTGCAAGGCGACGAGAGTGAAAGTGAGGACTCAAGGGTTGTTGAACATCTCAGTGATCATAATTAATAGAGTAGGGAGCAAGGAAATTGTGAAGAGACTTGAAAGTTATCAGTTCCATCAATCCCTTTATGCAAATTATATCGATGATCAGCTGGCCTACGCGCGCTAAAGCGTGCACCACATGCCCACTACTGCTTATCCACGACTTGTTAGAGGACCCATATAAACAGTATCGGTTGATTTCCCATTTCACGACTACTTCCTCATCGCGTTCACGCGGCCTTCACACTCTTCATCGTGCCTGCGTGACTTTTGGAAGGACGCAAAAACGGGCATACAAACAGACACACAAAGATACCGCTTTATATATAGAGAGATGAACATTTTTAAAATACACATTAACTTTTCAACCCATTCACATCCAGAGCAGACATATGGTCCGGCTTGGCATTTTCTACTCTTGACAAAATCATACGTTCACCCTTGAATGAAAACGGGAAATACTGAAATCAGAAATAATGATCAGAAAAATGCCAGGTAATCATGCGTATAAAAATGTTTAAAAATCTCAAAGTACTTCTGCTGTGCAGGAGATCGACAAAATCTTGAGAGGTATTTATTACCACAGCATGGTACCATTTCAGACTTTTGGTTTCTGCTTCTCGATGAACTTTTCTTGTTAAACTTTTGAGCTTCCCATTTCCCCATTTGTATTCAGCATTTCTTAATAGCATCCTGTCCCGATATTGTGGTGAGGCTATCTTCTTTGACCAGACACTCGGCTGTGGAGATCTACGACTTCGGTCCTATTCCTACGTAAAGATATAAAACAAAACTGGGGAAGGAGGTTTATGAACTGGATTAAATTAGAAGTGTTAATTGGAATTCCAAAAACTGCTCCAATGATTTTAACGCTAGCGGGGGTCCATATTGGAGATGCTTGCTTACCCCAAGAGAGGAAGTAAGATGTACATTTGACTATTATATCTTCAACTGCGGGGCGGAGGTAGGCAATAGCGAGTGACGCTTTTCATAAACGCATGGTCACGGGTTCGAACCGAGGATCAGCCGCCGCCTAGGCCTACCAAGTTTTCCATCTCTCCGGGGTCGGTCAATTGGTACAGGCATGCCTAGAAGGATAACTGCACTCAATACCACTATGGAAGTCGACTGCGGGGGGCATCCTTCTGCGGCCGATCATCGCCCAAAGACTATCCTTATCCTTACCTTCACCGATGGGCAATGATAACATTTCAACTTTTTCGGAACTTAATGAATTTCTTTTATTCAAAACTTCTCAACATAGGTGCGAAACAACCCTACTACATATAACGCGTTAATGTCTGTGTTTAGTTGTTTGTGTATGTGTGTGTATCCGACCGGAAATTCATAACTCCTGTCATCGTGGAACGTGGTGAGTAGCGAGACCGGACTCCGCCCACGATAGGCGGGGTCCTCGCGAAAAATCATAACTCCTGCCCCTGTGGACTTGGAGCGTTCAAATTTGGTAGGAGTACTGGAGGCAGGATGGGAACACTTATGTTAGGTGGCAGGACCGCAATTCGCCAGCAGGGAGCGGGTTTCGTGCTAAAAAAATGTTTTGGCGAAAATTCATAACTCCTGTTCCTGTGTACCTAGAGCGTTCAAATTTGGAATGAGTACAGGCGGCAGGATGAAAACACTTATGGTGGTACCTCCCACAGTGGGCGGGGTCCAGTCCTGTGGACCTAGAAAGTTCAAATTAGTAAACAGAACAGGAACGGGATGATAATTATGGTGAGTGAAAAGGCCGGACCCCGCCCACAGGGGTCGGGTTTGCTACCAAAATTGACCATTTCGCCCTGGGGCGTTCAAATTTGTTAGAAGCACAAGAGGCAATAGGGTCCACTAATCATGGGTAGCAGGACCCGACTACGCCCACAGGAGGCTGAGTTTGCGCGAAATAAATGTTTGGGCGAAAATTCATAAAAATTCGAAGTAGAAGAAGCTGTTTTCGCGCTCTTTCATAGAGTATCATTATAAGTATGTATAGTATATAAGCCCCACCCATAGAGTGAGGTTCAATTGATCAACTTCTTGTGTGTTCTCCACATGAATAAACGACTCCCCTGAATCGACGACTGTTTCTTCACAACATGGCGACCACGGCACCCGAAAAGAAGCTGCAGTATGAAGAAGATACAGATCATACTATCCAAGACGATGATATTCGACAGTCCAAAACACAGAATCCTGATTTAGAAGACGTGAGCATTACGATCATAATAATATTTACGATTCCTCCAGCACACAAAAAAGGATCGAAGGGGCCCTAACGATGAACTATTTGAATACTGCCCTGCTATCGAGGCTAGAGATGCCTAGCTTTTTTTCCGGTAGTCTCCTCGATTTCCCCACGTTTTGGTACCGATACCAAGCTATCGTTCACTCAAAAACAGACCTTACAAACGCAACGAAATTTTCATTGCATAAAAGTTGTTTGCAAGGACAAGCCTTGCAGTCCATTGAAGATATCCCTGTGACCGATGAAAATTATGGTAAAGCCGTGGACGTTCTACATCAAGTGCACAACAACCCCCTCAGCCGTACGGCACATGATTTACGCCGAACTTGCCAGTCTCCCAAAGTGCGACCAGGAAGGGAAACGACTTCAGGAGATCCACCTAAAAATGCTCCGTTTTGTCAGACAGTACACCTCTATCACCCCAGACACACCGGAATACGGACTTGGAGCACTACTATACAATAAACTGCCGCGATTCGTTCAATCCAAGATATACGACACAACAGGAGGACAGATGAGCCTTATTCCGAACCAACTAATAGACCTACTCCCGGACGTGGTAAGGAAAGAAGTCATATTAGGACAGGTCGGCCATCCCACCAAATCCCACTACCCAAGTAACTCCAACTTTCGAGCTTCAACAGCCGGAGAAACGCATTGGATCAAAAAGCCCACATCTCCCACAAATGTACGCCAAACATCTTGCCCCTTCTGCTTCAGGACTAATCACAATGCATTCCAATGTCGCGATCACAACACCCCAGGCGAAAGACGCGACCGCACCGAACAGAGTGACTTGTGTTTCAAATATCTACAACCGAATCACAAACCAAAATGGTGCAACCGACCGCCGTGCAACATCTGTAACCATAATCATCATCCCTCCCTTTGTTATCATTCCAAACCATTGCCAAACAAAACCTCATCAGAAAGAGGTGCCAATAACTTCACCGAGAACAACACTGCATTTCCAAAAGATCCAACCAATTCGCCGAGAGGAACAAGGGATGTAAACTGCAACCGATTTCCAGATGATAGGAAATTCAAGCAAGCTTGCTTCCCAATTAATATGGCGAACTTCTCATTCTCAAAGGATGTGGTAGTGAACGTCACTAAAAGCGGAAACGAAGAGGAGGGAGAACCAAATTTGAAACGTAGCCTCTGTTACACCGCGAACAATCCAACAACAGTTGCAGCAGTGGACAACGAACGGAATAACAACGAAGAAGTCCTGTTAATGTGTACGAAAGTCTCACTAGTCAATCCAGATGACAACAGCAAAACAGAAAAAAACTCTGACCATTCTTTACAGCGGTTCGACCCATTCATATATCACAACAGAGTTTGCAGAGAAGATGGAACTAAGCCAAATTAAGGAAAAGGACATTACGCTCCACACATTCGAAAATAAAGAGGCACAGCCAGTATCATCAAAGCAGTACAATATCAGCATCCTACTACCAAACGACTCCTTGTACCCTATGAAAGCACAAGTGCTTTCTTTCCTCAAACATTCCCCACCCTTGTCCATGACCTCCAGTCTCTACCGAACAAGAATCACCACAGCTCTTCAATATCCAAAAAACATGGATGCACAGGAATTCTTATTGGAATGGACTACTTTTGGCAATTGATACTTTCCTCCGATTTCCATTTTTCGAAATTGCCCAGTGGACATTACCTAATGAACACGACTATTACGATTAGCTAGTTGGAATGGGAGTTACTGCCTTACAGAAGCATAAGAGAATAGTAAGTGTGAAGAAGCATACGGAAAAGTGAAGGAAGCA
Organism: Haemonchus placei; assembly: GCA_900617895.1. NCBI lineage: Eukaryota > Metazoa > Nematoda > Chromadorea > Rhabditida > Trichostrongylidae > Haemonchus > Haemonchus placei. The sequence goes on from UZAF01017781.1 coordinate 39,835, forward strand.
GCCCTTAGACTAGAAAGGAACCTGAAGACAGCTGAGGAGTGCGGATTACGGAATAAAGGCAGGGTCGAGTTGAGTATAGGCACCGTGCCCTTGAACGAAGAAGAGAAGTATTTGGCGGAAACAGCCTAGATAGCGGCTCAAACGGCTCGGAAAGGGTAGCGAAACCCTTGACAGAAGGCGAAGGACAGTCGAAAAGCATCAACGGTCACAAGAAAAACCGAGGGCGAGATTTTCCAAGGTGCTATAACTGCGGTAACATGGGGCATTTGGCTAAAGATTGCCGTAGTGGACCTGACCCGCAGCAGAGGACCCCATCAAGGGTAAATGCGCAGCGGAGACCGGATGTAGCCTACGCTTCGCTGGTAGAAAAGTGGGTATGCACATTGTACCGGGAGCCTACGTCGAAAACATGTGAGCTGTTTGGAGAAAAGCCCCTTGCCGGGATAACGCTATGTGGTATCGAAGCAACAGCACTTTTGGATACCGGTTCGAAAACAACCATTATTCCATGAAGAGGGCAATAGATAGGAATATGGATTTGGATAAATATATTGAGCGCATACCGGGCCCAAATACCAAGGTGCGAGACGCTTCCGGGAACATAATGGAATTCCTAGATACTATCGGGATAGCAATAACTTTGGAAGGTCAAGAGGAATTGGTGTCAGCCTATGTCGGAAGAAGCCCGGACGACCTAGTGATTTTGAGCACCAATGCTCTGGAATTATTCAACTTAAGACTGCTGAAGGAACCCTGAGGTGGAAAGGGAGCAGATGGCCACTAAAAAAACTACACGTATCGCTGAGGAAGTCAAAAACAGGACTTATATCCCAGCCAGGGCGGTCCGCACCTTAACGTTGACATGTACAAGGGTTAGTGCAGTTGATTCGCCGATCCTATGTTCTCGCCACCCACCCATACCGGATTGTCTGTTGTCCAACAGAGTGCAATGAAGTCGGCATACGTGTCGTTAATTCAGACGAAGGTTTAGTGTTCAAGAAAGGAGAAGTGATGGGAGAGTGGGACGACAGTGCTTGGGGTAAGCCAAGGTATATCGAGCCGGACAGGAATATGCTGGATCTCGATAGATCGGAAATTTGTCGCCCTAAGGAAAGTCGGAACGATATGTTATTCAGGTTTACTTGCCAACAAAATCAGCTACTTAGTGAAGCAGCGATTATGTTGAAGGAATTCAACGATGTGTTTGCTCTCTCCGACGCAGAATTGACGCAAACTGATCTGGTGGTCCACGAGATTGATACAGGGGATCATAAGCCGATTAGACAAAAAACAAGGCCGGTTCCCATTGCCGCACGTAAGGAATTCAGAGAAACCATCAAAGATCTGCTAGGACGTCGTATAGTCGAAAGGAGTTATTCAGAGTTAGCGTCTCCTGTGGTTTTGGTAAGAAAGAAAGACGGTACCCTGGGAGTCTTATCAACTATAGAGAGCTGAACAAGCTCATCCGGCAAGATTCCTACCCTCTGCCGAAGATTGACAACGTCCTGCAGTGTCTTGCCGGGAAGAAATTCTTTTCGACCTCGCCTCTGGCTATTGGCAAATTCGCCTCTCCGATGATGCAAAAAGGAAAAGCGCGGTCACAACAACTGAAGGGTTGTTTCAGTTCACGGTATTTTCTTTTGGTCTATCAACGAGCCCAGCAGTCTTCTAAAGGATGATGGACATGGTCCTAACCAGGGAGGGGTAGTCTACTTACCGTGGGACTTTGAATGGAGACCCAGATAAATCGATAGAGTTTTGAATGCTATTTACGAAAATGGAAATTAAAACTGCTAAATGGTTTTCT